>PVHP010042998.1:0-15211 GCA_004024765.1 Zapus hudsonius
TTTGCCCACTAAATAATATAACTCATTATGGACAATAAATATATATATTTTTAAATGCCATCATTTAAAATACCCTACATGCCTGTGTGGCCCTATCTCACAGCACACTCAGTCTTCCCCCTTGAGAGGCATCCCTGAAGACCCTCTTTCAGCTTCTACAACAAGCATTGTCCCACCCCAGGGTGTTTTCAGGTGCCCTTCACCCTTGCTGGAATCCTTTCTCCCAAAGGACTCTTAAGCGCCTGTCTTTTTCCCTCTGGTCTCAGAGCATACATTAGTCCCTCAAGGGAGAGTTTTCTTGGTGTGAGAACACAATATGCAGAGGTCCATGGACCCCTTATCATACCACACACCTCTTTTCACACCTACCAGAGCTCTTTGATTAGCAGCCCTCTTCCCTCCTAGAATATGGCTTTACTCAAGCTCACTATTTCTGCCCACCACCTAGCATAAGGCCAAGTACTTACAGCATATCTTCTGAATGAAAGAATCATGGGAAGTTGGTCAGACGATAAAATCTCAGACAGGAGGAGTAATTGAGATCTACTGTGTGACAATCACAACATTGTGATTATACTTATTAACAAGATATTTGATGGTAGATATTGGTATTCTCCTCATTAGGACAAAATAGCTGACAAAAAATCAGTATAAATGAGGAAGGGTTTATTTTGACTTTTAGCTCAGGTTACAGCTCAGGTCATGGTGGCAGGAGTGGGAGGCGTCTGGTCATATTCAGTGAGGAAGCAGAGAGCAATGCATGCTGGTCCTCAGCCATACAGTCCAGGATCCTGTCCCGTGGGCTGGTGACACCCACTGTGGAGGTGGGTCTCCCCACCTCATTAACCTGAACCAGGTAATTCCTCCAAGGTGATTCTGGGTCCTGTCAAGTTGACAACAGAGACCATCACATTATGTAACAGATAAGTTAATTGCCTTTCTTTAGGGATTCTACAAAGTATATAATTATCAAAACATCATGTTATATAACATGAGTATATACTATTTTTGTTAGTTAAAATAATAAAATTTGGCTGGAGATATAGCTCAGTGGTAGAGCTCTTTCCTAGCATGTACAAGGGTCAAATTCAGTTTTGATTACTGAAAAAAATCAATAATAATTTTTTAAAACTTTAAAAGATAGAAAATGTAATCAGGTATGGTGGCTCACATATGTTCTAAGATATCTACAGGATTGAAATGGCAGGTGACCAGTCAGCCAGGACTGGCTTCTAGGTGTACACACAGAAAGGTAAACTATGTCCTCTGAGTGAGCTTTTAGGGAGAATTCCCTATTTACCACCTCATGCCTGTGACAGCCCTTGGAAGACAGAGATAGGAGGAAGCTAGGCCAGAGTGTGAAACCAGGCTGGGTTACTTAGTGAGTTTTAGGCTAGCTTGGGCTAAAAGTGAGACTGTCTCAAAAACAAAAGTAAAATAGGGATAATCAAATGTTATTCATTCTGAGTTGGCTTTTTCCTTAGAATTCCATGATTTTGCATAGAGAAACCTTAGAAAATATTGAATCCAATATCCACATTTTAAAAAGGGAATTGAGGCCCAGAGAAGTTAAATAACGCTCTGTGCTCAACAAATAAATCATATTTCAAACCTCAAAATTTACATTCTTAATGTCCTTTCCATTAAACCCTGTTGCCAGGGGAAAACCAACATGAATCAGTGTGTATTGAGTGTGCTGAGCTAGACTGAAGCCAAGATACAAAAGGACATTATTCAAGATATATCTGGTTTTCCTTTTGTTCCCACACCATCTAGCACAATATGGAGGTAAGAAATCACAGGGTAAGAGTTTAGCACCCTGGGACAATGCCCGGGCAGTGCACACCCCTTGCTTCACAGTCCACTGAGTAACCTGTTGTGAACCTGGGCCCCTCCTGCACCTGGCTGTACACATACCCCATTCCTAACAATGGAATAGGTTTCTCCTCCCCTACAGACTATTATCCATGATCAGTTTCCATTTAAATATGTTCTACTATATCTCCAGGATTGAAATAGCAGGGGTCCAGCCAGCCAGGACTGGCTTTTAGGTGCACACAGAGAAAGGCAAAAACCGTGTCCTTTGAGTACACTTAGAGGGAGAATTCCCTATTTACCACCTCAGGCCTGTGACACATCAGGGGAGGGACATTGTGCTCAGTGGAGAAAAGGTAAAACAGAGAAACACCTTGGCAACCAAGCTCTCCTTCTTATGGTCTCCTTAAAAAAAGAAGCCCTGGAAGCCGGGCGTGGTGGTGCACACCTTTAATCCCAGCATTCATGACAGATGCTCTCATGTGTGTGCGCCTGTGGTCCAGTTCTTTGTATAAGATGCCAGGAACCTGAAGATAGCCAGAGACCACTGGAAAGAGTATCTCGAACACAGACAACTCTATTTGTTCTAACTGCAGGAGGAAGGGAGGAGGGTGGAAAAATGGAATCTCTTGAAATACTAGCTTTCTTTGGCTCCATCAGATCAGACATGGAATCAGAGGTGGGAAGAACCTCATTTTTCACTTTATATACTGTTACAGTGGTTTAAGCATTTTTACCAGATATGCTTCTGAAAACACTTATTTACCTACATAGATAAAAGTATCTAACTAAAAACATACCTATAATCTCATAGGGACCCATTAAATTTTTGTTAAATATTAACCTGAAGCCAGGCACAGTGGTATGCACCTATAATCCCTGAACTTGGGAGGCTGAAACAGGGAGATCAGGAGTGTGAATCTACCCTGGACTACACCATGAGCTCGAAGACAGCCCAGGCTATCTCAAGAAAGAAATTAATCTGTGGTCAAACTGTACTATATTCATGTATTAAAATTCTCAAAAAATTTTTTAAGCTGAACTATCGCTGTTATAATGAGTAAATATGTATGCATATAGCTATGTTTCTTAATTTCAGAAGAAAATAGTGAAGAAATGTATGAAGATATCTACAAAACGAAGAGCAGCAACCAGAAAATAGAGTGAGTTTCTTTCTGGGCTTTGCAGGCTGATATTGTTTTATGTTATCTAGTGACATACAGTTTGAGGTTGTGGTATGGCTGGAGGTAGGGCTCAGTGGTAGAGGTCTTTCCTAGCATGTACAAGGCTCAAATTCAGTTTGTATTACTTAAAAATACCAACAATAGTAAAAACATACTTCAAAGACAGAAAATGTAATCAGGTATGGTGGCTCACATATGTTCTAAGATATCTCCAGGATTGAAATGGCAAGTGACCAGCCAGCCAGGACTGGCTTTTAGGTGCCATAATCTAGAAGGGGAAAAAAAGATACTAATCAAATTTCTAGCCATTCACTAGATCCCTTCTCAGTGGCTCCAGCCATTGTGCCCCACCATCCTTTAGAGGGTTCACGTGGAGTGGTGATGCACTTGACTATGCTGGGATCAATAAAAAAATCAAATTACATTGCTTTCTCTTTTGAGAAAATGTCCATTTCCCAGAGTAAAGAACATTCATGGTGTGCTACGAAATCACCGAGAAAGGGGAGGTAAATATCAGTATGATCTGCTTTCATCCTCCAAGTGTTATTCCAAAATCCCACCAGTGATTGTAACTTACCTTTGTCTTTACAAGTTCATAAGATTTATACTTTAGCATTTACTGATCAAATGTAGAAGCACGCATCATGAAAGAGACACGGAATGGTCGAAGGTGAGGAGTTTAAAGGCTGAAGGGAAAGGGGATCCTGGGCTCAGTGTCCCTCTTTTCCATCTCCACCCCTCCCCCACGATCCCAGAAGGATAGAGGGCAGAATTTTATCATTAGCTGGGCAGTCGGTGTATAACCATTCGGTGACATGAATTTCAGAAGCCATTCATTCCTCTACCATGCTGATAGCCTTGTTTGTAATGTAGCCCTAGGTTATTTTCTCCTTGAAAAGGGAGATTTTGCCCCATAAGCCCTGCAAAAATACACAGTCTTTGCGGTAGATGAGAGTCTATACAACAACATAATTATGGCTGCCTGGTGTATGCCATTTCATATCAGATCTGAACAGAACAAAGCCTTCTGCTTAACTGGTGGCCCTGTGCCCCCGTGAGTGGGTGTGTGAGGCATCTCAGGAGCCAAGTGTCTTATGCTCTGTGTCCTCTTAGTTTAGATGGAAGAGCCGCACTGAAGAGGCTGCAGAAATTCTTCAAGAGAGAAAAAGGGAGATTCAAAATAAAGACGACCAAGTCAAAAGAAAATGTAAGGTAAAAAGTCTTTTTGTACCTTTCTGTCCTGGCCAGTGTAGAGTACAGTTCTGAGCCAGGGTAGAGGGTGCAGAATGACCATCAACCTCAGAGTGAACATGTGGCCTTTCCCCCTGGAATAAGTCAATCAGAAAAGTCGAGCAGGTCCAGCATGTAAACTTGCATTGCCATCCTCAGCCTCTCTCTGTGCAATCATCACTAGGATCATGACTCTCCTGTCATTTTCTCTTGGACCTACATATTTGGGTGGGCGGTCTCATTTGTTTACCCTTCTGTATCTAATTGGTCTCTCTGGGAGCAGCAATAGGAAACTGTTGTTCTAAATAGAGTGGTCTATGTGTCTCTAAGTGTTGGACCCCCAGAGATAACCAACACTGATTGGCCAGTCTTTGGGACAAAAGAGACCTGGAGCTTGGACTTTCTCCAGTTTGCCACCACAGGCTGATCACATCTATTTGCACTCACCAGAATGGGATTTCCTCGTTCAGTGCAAGGGAAAGAGGAACTGTGCATCTCTGGAGACAGTTACTTCTCTAAGATACAAATGCACTCATGCAGGTATAGGGCTATAGTTCGTTAAGGACCCGTAAAATAATTTGCCAAGGTCACTGACACAGAATTGTGCTCTTCTCTGAAGTTCTTTTGAGTTATAAAGATCAGGATTTTGTTTGTTGGAGCGAGATCTCCCAAAAGATCCAACAGATCACAGGGCTTGGATGCATCTGGTCTCCCTTACTAAGCCATTTCAGGATAGAAACTGTCCTCCAATCATTGTAGGTACCCAGCACAAGGGCCTGGATCATGGTGGCTGCTCCAAACTTACCTGCAAACACATAGATTTTTCTTCTTTTTCCCATCGCTCCATATTTCATTCCCTGTCACCCTCTAAGCAATGAAACGTGAAGACCACCAGTCTAGCTAGATCACGTCTTCTCCACCTAGCAATTTCCCATCTTACATTTCTACCTGGCCTCAGTTTCTCCCTGTATGTTCTCCCTTGGTTTACAAGGCACAGACAGGGTCCAATGTCCACAGAGGATTGCCATTGCTTCATCTGAACATTGCTGTCTCTCACCAATGCTTTTGCACATGGAATATGTCTAACTGGCCTCTTCAAACATTAGCTGACAGAGCAGGATCCCATGCATGCAGAGGATCAGGCTGTGGGCCAGCCTGAGGTTGAATGTTCGGAAGTGAGTGGGGATGAATACACTCATTTTGAATAGGCAGTGGGAATCAGAGCAGAGCTGGCGGCAGATTTACTTCACACCCTGGTCAGGAGGCACCTTCTGGCTCTCCTAGGATGTTACTTGGGATAGAGCTAGGGATTTTTCTGCTTTTCTCTTAACCTTTTTGTGTCTTTTCTTAATTAGCAATGGGTTTTCCACTTCGCTGCCTGACTTAGGTAAGTGCTATTCACTAACTGTACACCAAAGCTCCTGCTACATTCGGGACTGGGGTGTCATCCTGAACTGGGGTATTCAGGGCCAAGGGAAGGAAACTCTGGGATAATCCCTCCTGCTTTTCCACGTTCAATGAAAACAATGGGCCTGTCAGAATCAAAGAAGGCATTTTACATGGTGGTAGCTCTTTCTTGGAGAAAGATGAGGGACATTTTGCTGGCACTACCCTTACCATAGCCTTAGGTAAATAAATGCTTTACTCTTAAAGTCCCAGTACACCAAGTGTCATTGTTTTTTAATAGGGAAGCTCTTGGACCCACATGTAGATTTGATGATCTGTGATTTGTACTCAATATCTCAGATGATGAACTGTAGGCGTTTTGCATTATACCACACGCCTGACAGCCAGATTGTTATACTAGACATAATAAGTCGAGTATGGTCATTAATACAGCTTACACTAACTGCATCAAGAATGGGTCACTGGAATACTGTTTGCCTTGCTTCTGGAACAACAGCACATGAGTTATCACAGTACTTGAAATATAGAACGTATGGAGCTATGAAATGTGTCCAATATACTAGATGTGTCACCACAGGAGGGCTGTGTGTTTTGTTCCTTGGTTTTCTTGTGAATGGCCTCTAGCCATGTAGCTACATTGATTTAATTCTGACTCAGTAATTCAAATATATAATACAATTCAGAAATTTAAGCTTGCCAAACTAAACAGTAAAGATTATGTATGCCTGATCAAATTATAGCTCTCCCATTTTATAAAGAAAGATACCTTGGAATGGGATTACGCCCTACATCTTAAGCATTCCCTAATCCAAAAAGATATTTGGATTATACAATCAAAAATGTTCCAACATCCGAGTGCTGGTAAAAGTGGAAAATTCCACTCCTGACCTCATATGGTGGGTTATAGTCAAAACATCGGCACACCGGAAATAGTGTATAAAATTGCCTTTGGGATATGTGTATATTAGACATAAATTGCAAGTTCAGATTTGAGTCCTATCTCTAGGATAACATCTCCAACGTATCTCATTATAGATATACAGATATTCTAAATTTGAAAAAGATTTGAAACCTGAAATTTAAAATAAGGAAGATTCAACTCATATTCCCACCCAAATTAAAAGGAATTGAACCAAATTACTAAAGCAATTAAGAATTGTGGCTAGTGGGACATAGATTATGAATAATTATCACAAGAGGTCTTAAACTTCTTCGGATGTTGAATCACCTGAAAACCATAAAATTCTATATAATGCGCCAGAGAATGTGAATAGCACAGGCTGAAAATGTCTAATTAAATGATGTACTAAGTCAGAGACAAGTTAATTCAAGATTTTTATATAGGAACATTTGCCAACAGCTTGAAATAAAGGGAAAGATTTTTATGGTAAAAACATCAATAATAATAATAATAATAATAATAACATAAATTTGTTTCTTTTCCAATGTGTGTTAAGGAAAGCCCTCTCAGTATTCTAGCACTTAAATCTTTTCCCAGTGCCAGAAAATGGGAATGTAGTTTATAAATGATGCTTCCAGCCACTCATATTTTATGAATTCTGCATAAAATCAAGTTGATAGAAATGTATATGTATATTTGAGATAGTAGAAAATGTAGAATTTTTGAATCTCTCAGTTGAATTTCTTCCCAAAGGAGAATCTTTTTGTTCCAATAATCAGATTGGTACACACAGGCTTGAGGGTGCATCTGGATAGTTGTGTATAAGCGGAAAGACCAGGGGTTGTATAATGCAAACCTAATAATGTCTTCTTTGGTCCTCTCTTGACCCTAGGACGTGGGTCTCGCGAACTTACCGTCTATGATGATGTTGGCCTAAGTGAAAAAGAATCAAAGTAAGTCAGTCACTTTACTAATTATCCCTCTCTGTATTCCAGAAGACTGGACACAAAATTCACATTCCCTCTGTTAGGAAGAAAAATGATAAACACATTCATACATGAGCCAAAGCATAGTGCTAAAAGGCCCAGGAGCTTGGGAACCTGCTTTTGTTTCTTTGACTCTAGATGCTTGAACCTCAATTCCAACATGTATTTAGTGAACCCTGTGTGCTTGGCAGAATGGCTGGCAGTGAGAGCTGTTCCACAGAACCTGCTTCCCAGGGCTGAATACCTTGGTCTCAGCTCAGAGGACGTGTAGTAACGCAGGATAGATTTCTCTCTCATCCACCCACCTTCCTTTCTTCCGTCTCTCTGTTCGTGGCTGCTTCAGTGAACACACACAGTGTCCCATTTCTCTTTTTCTCAAGTTCTCTTCCAGTGTCTCTCAAACTGTTCTCATCCTTCCTTCCCCACGACCCAGCCACAATTCAGACATCTTTGCTTCTCATCGAGATCCCTGCAGCCAACCTCCATTTCAACTGCTCCTCGAGGTTTCTAAGGTACAGATGCGATCGAGCCACAAGCCCACCAGCTTCTGACTTTCAGTGGTCAGCCATCACTAGAATGAAATCCACACAGGCTAGAAAGATACAGAAGTCATCATGACACCACCTCTAGCAACTCTTGGCCTCACCTGCACATCTATCCACCCATCTGAAGCAGTCCATCCTCACTCCAATGCTGGAATTCCTGAACTCCAAAGCTGCCCATCATTTCCAAACCCTCACATGTTTTCCAACCTCATTCATTCACTCAACCAATACTTCCCGAGCCCGTGTTGTGCGCCAGATCCAGGGAATGAAGCAGTTCACAAAAGAGATATCCCTTCTCTTGTTCCATAGAGAAATGAATGAAAAACTAACTCCACGCTTACACATTGGAGTTTGGCTGTCTCTGGTGTCACCCCAGCTCTTTTTGCTGGTGTATCATCAGGGTTCACATACTGCTCCTGGGTCGGGTCTCAGTTGGTGACCAAGTGAGGAAGGCCAGAAGTCTGCCCAGGGCAGGACAGTGCACCTCAGGTGTGCTGAGCAAGGTCAGGGCCTGCTTTGCCTGTTGTGAGTTTGAGGTGGACATGCAGCTCCATGATAGGAGGACTTGCTTAGCATGCATGAGGCTCTGGGTTCGGTCTCCAGGACTTCATAATATGAAGGGACAGTGGCATAAGGTCCATGAAGATGGAAAAAAAAATCCTCAGACATAATTTGTTCATGTTTATATAAGTTCAGACATGCTGAAGTCTGCAGGTGTGTAAACACATAGACACAGAGGTGGGTGACGGAGGGCTTCTATCGTATTTTCTTCTCTCAATGGTTGACATCATAGTGCTTAGGAAGAAATGTAGCGAGCATGGTGGAAGACCATAGACTTGGGAATCATACACATCTAAGTTGTGACCATGGTGTTACTCTCTCCCTCTCTCTCTCTCTCTCTCTCTCTCTCTCTCTCTCTCCCTCTCTCCCTCTCTCTCTCTCTCTCTCTCTCTCTCTCTCTCTCTCTCTTACCATCTGTCTACTTCTTTGTAAAACTTCATGAGTGACTAAAGGGTTAATGAGCACTATGAAAACCAATTAGTTAACTTAGGTAAGAAGCCTAGAAGACCTGACCTGAAAGTTTCAGAACTTTCTAGAACTCCTTCTATTCCCTGAGTCCTTATCTGCCCAGATCCTCTAACATCAAAATGCCAAACACTAGTTGGCTTACTCTGGTCATGGCAAATCTTAGTATGATTACTCACATTTTAGGGACAAGGAAACTGAGGCTCAGAAAAGATAAAATACTGTCATCTCAAATTTAGATCTCTGAACATCAGAGGTCAGCAGACCATGCCCTGTGGGCACGTATGGCCTGCTGCTGGTTAAGTCCTAACAGTAGAGATGAACAGTTGTCATAGAGGTGATGTAACTTGAAAAAAACCTAAAATATTTACTGCATGGCTTTGTTAGAGATTATCAAAATTTATTTTTAGATAATTTTTTAACTTTGTTTTTGTAAACAGTGACCCAGAAAACATTGGCAAATCTATAAATGTTTGCTTACTAATTCAACCTTAATTTGCCTGATCAAAATATTATTTTTCCTCAGAGATGAAGATAAACAGAAAAGTTGGAAGGCCACGATTTTGATACCGAAGCGGAAAAAGGAACCAAAAAGCAGTGACGGACCTGAAAGGTGGGAGCAAGCACAGGTGCACTTACTAGTACAGCCTCTCTGCTTCCATTTCTGCCTCTTCCTTGCTGGGTGACCTTAGGCAAGTTATTAAACTCGATTTTCAGGTTCCTCATCTGCAAACAGAGCATCAACAACACTTACCACATAGTACAGTTGAGAGGATTAAAAGAAACAGAAACAAAACTATTAGATCCTTTACACATTTATTCTCATCCTCCTCCTCCCTACTTTTGGCCAGTGAGGAGCAAGGAATGACTTCAAGTTAGGACTCATCAAAAATTAAAACCTTCCAGCCTCCTCTTATACGATAGGAATTTCCCCCCACCCCCAATAGGATAGCACTTAAATAAAATACCAGTTAGGACTCACATGAAACTGGGAGAAATCAGGATATAAAATAAGACCAACTTCCCTGAAAGGTCATTCGAATCATGTCTGTCACGAGTCTTAAAATTTGCACAGTACTTCATCAGTTCAGGATCTTAGTTTCATTCAGATGACACCAGTCCCGCTGGCTGCTTGGGGAGGGTGTGTACTTGACTGAGGTTTATTTAGCTCTGGGCTCTTTTCCTTATTTGTTGAAGCATAGAGCAGGAGCCAGGGACTCTCTTTAACAAGTGTCTAGGGGGAAATCCTTAGTAAGCGGTCAGTGAGCTGTGAACACTCTGTGGTTAACCTGTCTAGAAAAGTCTTCCAATGTATGACTAAAGAAATCAGACATCAATCTATCACAAATCTAGAGCCAGGATAGTACAGGATGATCCTTCCCTTGAAATTATTGGTTGGGGGGAGGGTCAGACTAAATGTGATTTATTTTTACCATGTCAAAAGATGTATTCACAGACTAAAAAAACAGATTTTTTTATACTAAACTTTATACTTTCACATAGGTTTACATAGCCTAGCAAAACAGAACTCGATGAGTAGAGAAATCAGCAGTAATAATTTTGACCCCTCCCCTAACAAAGTCATTTTAGATGTTGATTACTATGATTAATGTTTTCAGGAAATTTTTTTAGTTCATTTTATTAAAACAGGTTGGCATTATCTATAATTAATTTAGAACTTTACTGTGAGATCAATGAAGGTTAAATGGGACAAACATTACTATTTTGGCAAGATTCTAATGGGTGTCTCTTCCCTGTAGCTCAGGTTCTTGGTCCCCATAATATTTTGTCGTGGATTCCAGTTCCAATTAAGAGTTCCTTGTCACTGAGTGGATCTCTTAGCCAATCAGTAAGCTGTTGATTACCCTCCTAGGTTTATCACCAATTCTTTGTGTATTCTAGATAGAAAACCTCTGTCAGATATATATTTAGCAAATAAAGGTTTTCTCCCTTCTCCCGAGTTGTTTTCGTGGAGTCTTTTGGGTCACTTATCTATAGAATATACTATCTTCAAATAAAGCGAGTTTGGATTCTTCCTTTCCAATTAATACCCCTTTTGTTTCTTTCTCTTTGCTCAAGCACTAAGATTTCAAGTACTATGTTAAATAGCAGTGGGGCAAGTGGACGCCCTAATTTTGTTCCAGACCTTAATGGGAATACTTCAAGTTTTCCCCTATTTAATATGATAGGGCTTTAGGTCTTTTGTATATAGCCCTTCTCGTGTTCTTATATGATCCCTCCATCCCTAGTCTCTCCAGTGTTTTAAGCATGAAGGGATAGTGTATTTACTTTAAATGGCAAATGAGTGTATCAGGTTTAATGACAAACAGGGAAAGGGGCACCAGGTGGCCACATCCTGTCCTTCTCATTGTCCTTCTCAAATGACCCAATTCCAGATCATTTCTACCCTTGCTAAGTGTGAACAGTCATATTTGGTATGAGTTAATTCCTGCCAAGTTAAAGACTGTGCAATTTGATATTTTTGTGACCTTCATATGCTTTCACATTTGTTCTAGTTTGGGTTGTTTTTTCTCTCTTGTAGCCCCTTGAGGATGTTTATTCTTCTCTTTAGAGGTTGCTTAGTGCTCATATATCCATAAATCTGGCTTTAATCATGGAAGACTTTCTTTCACCTTCTATTATGGAGGATAATTTTGCTGGGTATAGTAGCAACATTTGGGTTGGCAGCTATGGTCTTTCAAAATTCGGAATGCTTCATTCCAAGCCTTTCTGGCTTTTAGAGTTTTTGTTTACATTTAAAAAATCAGAATGTAACTAAAATGGTCTTTAACAAGTTGTTTTTATCTTGAAGCTTTGATTACACTCTCTTTGTTTTCTGTGTTTACTCTTTTAACTATAATGTGATATGGGGAATTTCTCTGATCCTATGTGGTATTCTGTATGCCTCTTGTACTTGGATGGGCCTCTCTTGTAAGATTTAATTTTTTTCTTCTATAAGTTTATTGAAGATAATCTCTATGCCCTTGTCCTGTAGTTGCTACCTTTCTTGTGTTCAATATTCAAATGTTTTGTCTTTTTAAAATATTCCAAATTTACCTCATGTTCTGTTTGCATATTTTTTTAACTTGTCATTGGTTTTGACCTCCCAACCTATTTCTTTTTATTGTCTTCAACCATGATGATCTGTTATGTCTATGATCTCTTCTCTTGGTGAGATTTTCTTGGAAACCTTTAAATAAGCTATTTCATTTTTGGCTTTTATTGGATTTTTCTTCTGCATCTCAATGTCTTTCTTGAATTCCATCTTCATTTTTTATTTGACTTTCCTATTGTTCCTACTCAGGGCAGCACAGGAAGTAGGGCTGATCCCCAATACCAACAAGTAGAGGCTGGGTTGTACCCATGGTGGAAGGCACTCACCTGCGTCCTGGACAACCTGTCCTCCTCAGTGCCTAGGACTGTAGAATGTGATTAGCTCCAGAGTTCCTACTCTGGTGGTGGTGGAGGCTCAGGGAGGCAGGTGGGAGAGTGAGGTTAGCACTCAAGGGAATCTTTTTACTCTCAATGAATAAATTTGAAAATACAGTAATGAGGCTGTTGTTAATTCCTATAATAAATGGATCAACTTATTTGCTCCCCTTTAAATGGCTCTTACCACAACTTAATCTGTCACTAAGTGAGAAATGTTTTCTCTATCACTTCAACCTTGAAATTATACCTTTACTAATCAAAAAATGCTAATAAGTTTTTTAGAGAAGTTGAGAGAAGTATCCAAATATAAAGTTATTATTGATACAAGCTGACAGATAGGAGCAGATTATGAAATACCCATCTACCACACTAACAGCCTAGAGCTTTTTACTTGGTGTTAAGTAAGTGTAGGGGGTGCATGTAGAGGCCAGAGGTTAATATCAGGTATCATCTTCTGTCACTTTCCACATTATTTTTTGAGAGCTTAGAACTCATCACTTGAACTAGACTAATGGGCCCTAGGGGTCTGCTCATCTCCTCAGCTCTGGGGTTCCAGGTGTGACCCATCATATCCAGCTTTTATATAATAATCCAAACTTGGGTCCTCATGCTCGTGGAGGCCAGCATTTTCCTCACTGAGCCACCTCCCCAAGCCCTAGGATTGGATCTTTGCTATTAAGAACAGAAAGACATTGAAAGTTTTTATGCAAGAATGACATTATTAATTAAATGTGGAAAGGTATTCCTGGAAGCAGTTAGGCAGATGGACTTTTTGCAAGGAGGAACATAGCATGGAAGTAATATTTCAAGCAAGATGTGATGGGCTACAATGTGCCAACGAGTGGAATCTTGTAGGACATGTCTGAATAAAACCAACAGGAATCACTTGACTTCTCTCCTCCTGTCCATGTGTTAATATGAGGAGAACCAGACCTCCTGTGGAAGGCAGCTGGAAGGACAAGGAAGACATCTGTAATCACTTCATTTTTATTTATGTTTGTGTGTTTTGTGGCAGCTTGCTTTATTTTTTTTAATTCTGTAAATCTCCCAAATCTTTTGGCAAACAAAATCATTCTTTGATTAGCCACGTAAATTAGGGATTCCTCAATTATGTTTGGAAAGTTGGAAAACCCACTATGCTTAGTTTCTGTTAGTGTGTAGATGAGCAGAAATATTTATACATTTCCTTATACCTGTCTAGGAAAAGTCAATTGTGCTTAGAGATCTGATTCAGAGAAGCTTCTTCTTCAGCTAAAATTGCTTATTCTAATTTTTAATTTTTTTAAAACTTTGATTGAAACATATTTATCATTACAGTGTAACTTTTCAGTATGTGTATAGAACGTCTCACTATCATCAGGTCAGGATAAATGGCATATACATCACCTCAGATATTGTTTTTTTTTTGGTGTTGGACACATTCCAAAACCTCTCTACTAGCTATTTTTTAAGTCCAATTAATTGTTGTCAAATAAAGCATCTTACATGCTATGAAACATCAGAAATTATTCCCCCATCCCACAGTACCCCCCATACTCAACCATTCTCCTCTAGTTTGATTTTATGCCAAGTTGTCTTTCTATCTGAAAATATTTTTATGTATATAGCTCATTGACAGAATGTATACCTAACAGATAGCAAGACTCTGGATTTGATCCCTGGGACCAGAAAAATTACATATATTCATATACTTATGTCTGTATATATATTAGATGGTGTGGGAAAATATTGATATTATTAATTCATTCTTAACTCTTGAAATAGCTTTGACATTCTGCTCTAGTGGATGCATGTGCATAAATATACACACATATATGATTTTATGTAAAATTATACACTCAAAACTATACCTGAGTTTATCCTTAAACAGAATGATTTCATTGACTTGGAAGTTTAAGAGTTTTATTATATTACATTTAACCTTATCCACATTATATCTTTGCCAGTTTTTCTCCGAGAAATTTCTTTAAAGCAAAGAAACAAAACTTAGAAAAGAACAAGATGGAAAGAGAAGAAAAACGTTTTAGAGAAAGATTTCAGGTAAAAAAATCACTCCCTCAGCACGTTTTATGTCTATTATACATGAATCTTGTACAGTACTGATGTGTTGTTTTATAGTGTGTGTGTCCAGGACCTCACTGACCAGTCCCTTTAGAAAGGGACTCTGGTTCAAGTTACTCTTGTAGAATTTGGTGAATGACCAAATAAACAAATGAGAGACAAATGAAGCCATATCTCAAACTCATCTTATTCTTTCATTCAGAATCTATGGAGAATTTTCCACGATTCTCAAATTCAAATGGTCCTTCCCCATTCCATATATTGTCAAAGTAAGAACTTACCAATTTAAGAAGCATTTTTTAACTCCATCCATGCACTGCACACTGTACTGAAAGAGACGTAACATTTGTCTCGGTCAGTAATCTACAGAAAAAGTTTCAAAATGTCCCCATTGCCAAGTGGATAAAGTTTAGGTTTCATGACAGTTTTCTTGTGGCATAACCTCTGTCTCTCTTCATGATTTTATCTTCTAATGTTCTATCTTTGCACGTTCAGCTTTGGCAACAAAATGTTCATAGTTCTATTGCAAGAAGGGACTTCCTCTGCTCTAGATCGTGGAGGTTTCTCTCTCTCTCTCTCTCTCTCTCTCTCTCTCTCTCTCTCTCTCTCTCTCTCTCTCTCTCT
>PVHP010042999.1:0-14725 GCA_004024765.1 Zapus hudsonius
TCTGCCTTCCAAATTGCTATCAGCTGGGGACCAAGCATTCAAAATATCTGAGTTTATGGGGGACACCTGACTCAAACCACCACAGTGACCTTGAGTCCAGCCCCTGGACTGTTTGGAGAGTAGAACTAAGAAAAAACCAGGCAACAGCCAGGCATGGTGGCGCACGCCTTTAATCCTAGCACTTGGGAGGCAGAGGTAGGAGGATTGCCATGAGTTCAAGGCCACCCTGAGACTACAGAGTGAAGTCCAGGTCAGCCTGGGCTAGAGTGAGACCCTACTTGAAAAACCAAAAAAAAAAAAAAAAAAGAAAGAAAGAAAGAAAAGAAAAAGAAAACCCAGGCAACAGATGGCCTGCATCCATTCAGGTGTGTGAGGCTTTAAGTAGCAAAAACAGAGAGACAAGTGGCTGAAACACCAGGAAAATGATTGCTTCATCGCCTATGAAGTCTGGTCAGATGGTTGCTTCAGCTCCATGCATTGCATCACCACCGCCACCCCCAAGTGTCCAAAGGCAGGAAATCTATGGCCTCCAACACCTCTCTTATAATCATGGAACGTTATTTTTCCTGAATTTTTCTCAACCCCATTCAGCCAAACCCGGATCCCAGGCCCTGACCACAAGAGAGACTAGAACAGGAGTGTTTGACTTTTGCAGTGGAAAAGGACGGGGTGGGGAATGAGGCTGTTCGGGGAGATCACTGTGTCTAAAAAGCCTGGGCTTCCATATCCCAATCCTCTGTTTCTGAATTCCATGGTTCCTTCTCAGGAATGTCAAACCCAGAGGTTATCCGGGCGCTGGAGCGTGGGTATCGGATGCCTCGGCCAGAGCACTGCCCAGAGGAGCTCTACAGTATCATGACCCGCTGCTGGAAGAACCGCCCAGAGGAGCGGCCTACCTTCGAATATATCCAGAGTGTGCTAGACGACTTCTACACTGCCACAGAGAGCCAGTACCAGCAGCAGCCTTGATGGGCAGGACAAGGACAGGACCAGGAGCCCCCACGGGGGCGGTGATGGGATATGGTATCACCCACAGGGGCCCACTCATCCTTCACACTCCCAGACTCTCCCTCGCTCCAGCCACAGAATCCTCATCTGTCAAGTGGGTATGTTGGGCTGCATAATCTCTATTTGACTCCAGCCATCAGCAATCTGCCATTCTCAGGGGCCCCACGTTGATATTTCTGTTGCGTGGGATTGCTGAAGTCCAGCTACAGCTGTGGTTTAGGCGGAAAATAATGAAATAAGTATTTAAATAAAAGACACAAATGCCAAAGGCTTTACTTAAAGGTCAGCTTCCCTGTCTTTCCAGTTCCCTGATGTCTATTTGCCTTCCTGCAAAGAAAGGGGAAGGCTCCTTCCCATAGGCCAGAAGTTCAAAGAAAAGTGAGATTCGGTGCTGGGTTTTCTAACTGTGCTAAAGAGGTTCTGGCCTACCTGAGCCCCCAAAATATTACAGGCCATTGCCAAGACTCTTGGTTGCCCACCAGAACTAGAAGACCTTACTGCTGAAGACTCACACGCTTGGACTGTAGTTCACTGAGAAATCAAGCTGAAGCTGAGCTGGAAACTTCCTCCCTGTTAACCAGCTGACAGAAAGCTGGAAAAAGCTGAATTGACTGCATCTCTCAGTAAGGGGCTGATCTTAAGAAGTGGATGGAAATTAAGAACAGTGAAAATTAAGGCTAGCCATATTTGAATTTACATGTGTGTGAGAGGAGTAAAGTGTCTGTTTTTCTTGTTATCACATCACAATCAACACACACTTCTATGACCTTAAAAGGCATGTGGGGAAGATGGCTCAGCTTACATACAAAGCCTGATAGCCCAGGTTCACTTCCCAAGCCACTGAGAAATCAAGCTGGAGCTGAGCTGGAAACCTCCTTCCTGTTAACCAGATGACAGAAATTTGGAAAAAGTTATGCTGCATGCAGCCCTATGGGAGAGAGAAGTCATCACGGTGGTGAACAGCAGTGGACCTTGAAAGCCTTAAGATTGGCCAGCCAGGCCAAATATGCCAACTGGTGCAACAGTGGCATGTCTGTTATGAGGAAAACCAACCACTCTCTAAATGGACTGGAGGCCCATTCCACAGGAGGGACTACATACATAATACTGAAGATCTAGTCAAAAGCCTATGGTAGGGGAGGTCTTGAGTCCTAGGGGAGTAACACCTATTGTTGTCTGGCTAAATGCATATATTATGCCCACCAAACTGCCTTCTAAGAATCTTTTAATGTGTATTCCCATATATTAAGACTACTCTCACTTTTGGTTAGAGAAGCTTCTCTGTTCAAATGGCTCAAAAAGCACCAGAGTGCTGAGAAGTGACAGTGGAGTGTTCAGCACTGAGACATCTCTATCATACCTTTTAAGGCTCAGGGTCCATTTTGTAAGAGGTGACGGAAAGAATGTAAGAGCCAAAGGAAGGATAGGACTGCTTACAATGCAATCTTCCAGACACAAAATTACCTTGATATTCATGGTTTCACAGTGCCTGACACTAGCTACACAAGACCTTCATAACAGAGGAAAAGATGATGACATTGAAACAAAATAGAGATTGAGAGGGGGAGAGGATATGATGGAGGGTGGATTTGAGAGGGGGAAAGTGGGGGTAAGGAGGGAACTATCATGAGTTATTATCTATAATTATGGAAGCTGTCAATAAAAGTTTAAGAAAAAAAGAGTTGCTGGCTGAATCCGTTTCCTTTTGCTTCTGTAGCAAATCTCCACATGCATGTTGGCTTAAAACAACATGTTTACCATCTTACAGGGCAGAAGAGAGGAGTGTGAGGTGGGCAAGCAGGGCTGCATTTCTCAATTCCCAACCCACCCACTGGCTATCAATCAGGATTCCCATAACTCCCTCCTGGATTTGATTAATTTACTGAGGCTGTTCACAAACTCAGGGAAAGATTTGGGGTCTACTGGTTTGTTTTAGAGGCTATGATAAAAGAAAACAGATGAAGAAATGCATTGGGGGGCGGGAGAGATGGCTTAGCAGTTAAGGCACTTGCCTCCAGTGCCTAAGACCCTACGTTCAATTCCCCAGTACCCACATAAGCCAGACCCACAAGGTGGTGGCCCTGGCGCTCTCTCTCTCTCTCTCTCTCTCTCTCTCTCTCTCTCTCTCTCTCTCTCTCTCTCTCTCTCTCTCTGTCTCCTTGAAAATGAATAAATACAATATTAAAAAAAAGAAATGCATTGGGAGAGAGGCCACGTGGAGCTTCCTTGTCCCCTAATCCTGGCACCCTCCAGAAATTTCCATGTGTCCAGCTATCTGGAAGCTCTCTGAACCCTGTCCTTTTGGGGTTTATGGGACTTTATTGCATAGGTGTGATTGCACCTATGTGGAACCCAGCAAAGCCTCTCTTAATTAGATTCTTTTTCTTGGCCTCTCTGTGCAGCTTTCCTTCCTCCCAGCTATGGGACAGGAGTGAGGAGGAAGGCCTTATCTATTCCAGAACAAGAATAGGTCAGAGAAGTTCCTTATGGTCAACTCCAAGACAGAAAGGCAGGGGATGATTAGAGTTTCTATGACCCACTTGGCAAAAAAGTTTTAGTTTGTATGGCCTTGCATACAATTATGAGAAAGAAACTATAGATGAACCCCAAAGCCAATAATATATTTATGTTTGTATGCATGTATCAAATATATATTATATATAATAACTTCCCATTTATTATTTAATTTTTCTCTTGCCTTTTGGTTGAGGATACATACTTGGGTCTCTGAAAACTAAGCTCAGAGTCTTGTAATGGATATATCCTCATGATTTGGGGCATCCATGTCAGTAACCCATGGGAGGGGTCCATTACCCCACTTGCTGTTGAGCTTGGCCATGAGGCTTGCTTTGGCCAATGGGATGTTGATAAGTGGGAAGCAAATAGAAGGTTGAAATGTTCTGGGGAACTTGGCTTGTCCTCCAGCCTGAATGGAACATAGCCCAAGGAAGATGAGTAACATGGGGACTAGCACTGGACCTACCTGCAGGTTTTCACTAAACACATTTGAGCCCAGCCTAGATTAGCTGAACCTCAGCTGATTCATGGACATGTGAAAGAGAAATAAATGATTATTATGAAGCTTTATTCATCATGACTATAGCTCAGAGCAATCAAGATGGCCTTTAATAGGTGGATAGAAAAAGAAGCCTTTTAAATTTTTTATGTGTGCACGCCACTTTTTGCGTCCAGTTTATGTAGGTGGCTTGGGAATTAAACCTGGGTCGACAGGCTTTGCAAGCAAACACCTTAACTACTGAGCAATCTTCCCAGTCCCAGAAAAAGAAACCTATGTACATCCATATAATAGGATATTAGTGCTGGAAAGAAAGCCAGGAAGCCATGAAAAGGGAAGAAGGAACCATAAATGCATATTGCTAGGAGAGAGAAAACAAGCTGGGGCTGTGGATATAGTGCAATGGTAGAGCCCTTGATTAGTATGCACAAAGGCCTGGCTTCCATCTTCGGTACCACCACCAAAAGTGGAGAAGGCTGGGGAGCATCCAGCACCCAAATAAAAACTGGGCATGGTGGTGTGCACCTGTAATCTAGTGCTGGAGAGGCAGAGGCAGGAGTGTAATCCTTAGGACTTGATGGCTAATTATTCCACTCAAATCAATAAGAGACTCTGTCTCAAAAAATAAGGTGAAGGGCTGGGGAGATGGCTCATTGGTCAAAGGTACTTGCTTGCAAAACCTTTAAGCCTGGGTCCAATTTATCAGTGCCCACAAAAACTAGATGAACAAAGTGGCACATGCATTAGGAGTTCATCTGCAGTAGCAATAGGCCCTGGCATGCCCATATTCTCTCTGCTTGCAAATAAAGTATTCAAATAAAAAAAAGATGGACAGTGACAGAGGAAGATATTCAATATAGACTCTGGACTACATATACACACATATGTGTGCCCATATACATATGTGCATGCATATACACATACAAAAAATAAGACAGGCATGGTGGCACATGCCTATAATTCTAGCATTCAGGAGCCAGAGGTGGGAGGATTGCTGTGAGTTCAAGGCCAGCCTGGTACTACAGAGTGAATGCCAGGTCAGCCTGGGCTACAATGAGACCCTACCTTGTAAAAAAAAATAATTAAATAAAATAATTAAAAGCCAACCTGAAAAGGCTACACACTATAGATCTCAAATATAGGACATTCTGAGAAAGCTAAATCATGGAGACAGTAACCAGATTGGTGGGTGCCAGGAACTTGGGAAAAGGGAACAAAGAATGAATAGGTAGAACACAGTGAAGTTTTAAGGCAGTGAAATTATTCATGATATTGTAATGGTGGCTATGGGTCAAAACCCATAGAAAGTTGGGATGCTTAATCTTTTTTCTTAACATTTACTTGTAAGCAGAAAGAGAGAGAGAGTATGGGAGTGCAGGGCCTTTACCCACGACAAACTGCAGATGCATGTGTTGCTTTGTGCATCTGGCTTATGTAGGTACTAGGGAATTGAATCTGGGTCCTTAGGCTCTGGAAGCAACTGCCTTAACCACTGAGCCATCTCTCCATCCCGGGATACTCTAGACTTAGTTGTCTAGATGACAGGGCCTAGAATCACCTAGGAGATGACACTCTGGGGGTGCCTGTGAGGAACTGTCTAGGTTAGAAAGACAGAGGTGGGAAGGCCACCTTAACTGTGGGTGGCACAATTCCACAAGATGTACAAAAAGGAGAAAACTAGTTGAGTGCCAAGACTCATCTCTCTGCATCGTGACTCTGGAGCAAATGAGACCAGGGAGGGTTAGGTATGCCTCCTTCGTAAGCATGAGGGTCTGAAGGGCCCTGAGACTGAGTTCAAATCTCCAGAACCCACATAAAACATCTGGGTGTGGCCACATTCGCTTGTAACTCTAGTTCTTCAGGGAAGCAGAGATGTGAGAATTGATGGAGCCCCCGCCAGCTCCAGAAAGAGTAAAATGAGAGACTCCAGCTCATAAACAAGACCAGCCACTGCAGGCAAGTGACCCCTGCTGCAAGGGCACACACACAATATACATACACACACGCATGCATGCACACATGCAAACAAAAGAAAACTGTGAAAGACACCATAGTGCTGAGAAGTGATAGTGGAGTGTTCAGCACTGGGACATCTCTATCACACTTCCCGAGGCTCAGGGTCTATTGCAGAAGAGGTGTAGAAAGACTGTAAGAGCCAAAGAAAGGGCAGGACTGCTTACAACACAAACTTCCAGACACAAAATGGCCTTGATCTTCATGATGTCACAGTGCCTGATAATACCTACACATAATGGGAGGAAAAGATGATGACACCGAAACAAAACAGAGACTAATTGAGAGGGGGAAGAGATATGAGGGAGGGTGGGGAGGGAGTCACAATGGTTTATGGTCTATGATTATGGAAGCTATCAATAAAAAAGTTAAAAAAGAAAAAGAAAACTGTGGCCAGCGGTTTGATGCTCCTGCTGCCATGCCTTCTCTACCATGATGAACTATGGCCTGGAAGTGAAAGCTAAAATAAGCCCTTTTACCCTTAAACTGAGTTTTGTCAGGTATTTTACATCAGTAAGAAAGTTAGCTACTACAAAAAGTATGAAACAGAAAGCAGACCCTAAAGTACTGATTTTAGTTGGTAATGTGTCACTATTGTTTCATCAGTTGTAGCAAATGTACACCAACACTAATAACAGGGGAAACCCAGTGCAGGATGAAAGGTTACACTGGAACTTTGTTCTTTCCACTCATCTTTCATCCTTAAAACTGCTTGTTGTAATGCTGTAACAGATATGTGTCTGGAGTCAGTTTGCAACGGCCAGAGGCCCTGATGTACCCATTCTATCCAATAAATATATAGATGACAGATAAGTAAATGATAGATAATTAAGTCTGTTAGGGGCTGGGAGATGGTAAGAGCACTTGCTGTGCAAGCCTGAGGTACTGGGCTCAATTCCCAGCACCTGTAACGCCCGTGCTGATGGGCGTGGAGACAGAGGACTGGTGGGGCTCCCTGGTTATCCAGTCTAAGTGAAAAACGGGGAGCTCCAGGTTCACTGAGAGAACTCTGTCTCAGGGAAGTAAGGTGAAAGAGCAATAGAGGAATACACCCACCATTCTCCTCTGGCCTCTGCATGTGTGTGCACAGGGTGCATGCATCTGCACACACGTGCAGACACTACACACACCACACATACTACACACACACTCACTGAAAAATAGTCTATTAAACTAACAACAAAAACTGATATGGAGAATACATATGTATATAATTTTTGTTTTTGAGGTATGGTCTTGCTCTAGCGCAGGCTGATCTGGAATTCACTATGTAGTCTCAGGGTGGCCTAGAACTCACAGCAATCCTCCTACCTTTGCCTCCCAAGTGCTGGGATTAAAGGTGCACTATCACACCTGGCAAATAGTTAAGGATATATTTTGTGTTACTCATTCTGTGGGCACTACCTTCCCTGGTAGGTGGTGAAGGGAAGGCACAGGTGGCTTGCTTCAACCTGACAGAGCTGTGGCATTGAGTTTGAATGAAAGGAAAGCACTTGGAATCAATTTCCTTATTCCCCACCTTGGGCCTCAATTTTGCCATGTGTCATGGTTTGATCCAGCAACTAGAATGCTGACCGCAACACCATGTGTCTGTCCCCATATAGTACATTATGACATGAGACTCTGTTGGTTACTAGCCTCTGTCTCTCTGGCCAGCAGGAGACCTGGCTCAATCAAAGAAAGGTGAGCATGGTGGCTGGACAATCACACACAGCCGGGAGATAGGTCAAAGCAAATCTCAAAACTTTATTTTAGCATCCAACCTTATATACAATCCAGGGATGTGTTGCATTGCCTTATCTCTTACACAAAGGGGCTCAGCAAACAGGAACACAGGTACAGAAACTCAGCCAGCAGGAGTAAAACCTATTAGCACTTATAAACAGGATTTAGGGCTGTCAGCCATCCCCCGTCTCCTGGGGGGCACAGGTGTGCTAGGAACAAAGGCATGAGCTACCATGCTCCAGGCTCTCATCCGGACGCATATTAAAACTTAGCTCTCAGATACACAGCCAGGCTGGGTCCCGACATCTCACTCTTTTCTGTTTGCTTGTAAGCAGGAGAGTTTGGCCACACACTCTGGGACCACCTCATACTTGTCATAATTGTGGGGGAGTTTAGCTCCAAACAGAACCCCTCAGACCCCAGAACAAGGAGCGAGCCTCCAAAGTGGGTCCCTTATATCCTGAGAGAAAATTACTGTTGGGGAGACAATATCTGGACCCTCAGTGCCATGAGCTGTATTTTATTGACTTAAAAGCAATTAGCCTAGCCATGGAGACTGTATGAACCAAGATTGAGGAGGCTTTATCCTGCTCTCTGAGCCCCTATTGTTGGTTTAAGGGAGTCCTTAATGACTCCTGTATGATTAATAAAAGTATAATATAAAAGTATAATATTTCTTTAGTCCCCCCCTTCCTTAAGAAATAATATAACATATAGTATAATATTTTTAGCTCCTAAGGAATAACATAGAACATAGTATAATACTTTTTCACCCCCAAGAAATAACATAAAACATAGTATAATAATTTTTCATCCCCAAGAAATAACACATTTAGTCCTCGTCGATTTTGGAGGACCACTCCAGACAAAGATTTTAACAGCTGCTTGAAGGGAGTTTTGATTAGACTCTGTTAATGTCCATCTCTGCTCCAGCAATACCAAGCCTCAGGGCAAAGGCCAGGGTAACTGTTTCTTGTCCTTCTCAGCAGAGTGGGGGTGATGGCCTGCGGGGGCAGGGTGCCATTTAGCTGCAACAGCGGCTTCTGTGGGGGCAGGATGTCGTTCTGGCTGCATAGATTTGGGAGCAGCTGCTTCAAGTCCTGTCGGTTGTAAAGATGACTGCACTCTGGACCTTTAGAAGGCATGGGAGGCAGCTTGTATCTTCAAGGGTCCCCACATTCCTGTAAAGAAGCATAAAGTCTTGCTTTGCGGGTATCATCCACAAGTGATTATTCATGTGGGGCAGATCTCCCCAATGGGAAAGACACAGCCAAATCCTCTCCCAGATCCTTGGCAACCTTGTGTGGGGTTTCACTACTAAACTTATATAATTTCCCCCTCTCTTGAGGACACCCCAATTGCTGTTGGGAAATGGGGACAAAGAAATCTCTCTCTGGTCTTTTTCTTGCTGAATAGGACACAAAGTTAAGGCAACTGGGGGTATTCCTCAGAGAGGGGAGGGTCCATATCTAAGGCCCAAGAGAGAGAGAGACCCATTAGCCATATTACACATTGCCAAGATTTTGTCCTGTCTCACATTGTGAGGCAGGAGGTAGGGTGACTCCCCCAGATGTAGGGTGTGTTCCATATAGGGTGTCCAGTGGAGAGTGGTTCACTGTTAGGTTGCTGTCCACCGTGGAAACTCAGATCTATCCCCAGAAATGTTTACTGAATGGCATCGTAGCATCTGATATGGTCTGAGATGGTTCCTGTATGGCTTGCAAAGCATAAGACATATATTAATAGTTATCAAGAGAAATAGATATAGCATTTTATTTTAATAACAGCACAAGTGTTACTATAGACAAACATAGTTTTGAAGCATTTTCATCAATAAGTCCAAATATAGAGATCTAACCTGGAAGTTACCAGATCAAGAACAGTCTAGAAAGACAGCATCTATGCTTGAAAACATATCAATAATTTAGGAAGGTTTGGAAACTCAAAGTGTAGAGGCTGAAATAGTTTTCCTCAGATGTCTGAACTTGTATCCTGGAGTAGGGAATGTCTTAAAGAGTTAGTTTAAGTACACAAAATAAGATAATTGTTGAAATAATATCTTAGATAGAGACTCTGTAATTACCCACAATAAAGTAGAGTCCAGTCCTGTTAAATCAGAACAGCTGAATTTTAATATCAATCTGGTTTTGAAAAAGAAAACATGTGACAACCAATGTTGTTAGCTTAACATTAGGCATTAATCTGATATATAGTAATGATTCTTATAAACATAAGACAATTATGTTTTATCCATAACAGAAAAATAACCTATTTATTTACTAGGAGGATAGAAACCACAATGGCTGAAATTAAACCTTAAGTTGCATAAGTCCAGTGCTGACCATTTGATAGCATTAGCATGAACAAATAGAAACCATTTAAACCCACAATGTTTTTAGATGTGAGAACCTTATTTTAGAAAATTAATACCAGTAAGCAACCTTCATCTTAAAAACTTAATTTTTTATTAAATTTACATACTGGCAAAGAAATATAGTTAGCCTGGGTGAGTACCTTAAGAGTTCTTTTTGTACATTTCTCAACCCAAAAACAACCTAGTAACTGAGCCAATAGCTATAACTGGAGTGATCAAGTCCAGTGGTAGCAGTGGTCAGCCCACATGGTTTCACAAGCAAAAGAACACTTGTACTGTTTTATAAAAACTTAGACTAGAGAATCATTTAGTACTTAAAGCTGACCTGTGGCAGTCACTTCTTTTAAAACTTGCTATGACTAGTCTTTTTTGCAAAAATCCAAAATTATTATTTTTATTAAGAGATTAAGCAAATATCTTTAGTAACCACTATATATAGAAATTTGTACTATAACTATTAAAGAGTATCTCTAACCACTGAACAGCCTGATCCTTAACATAGACCTATAAGTAAGACACTTTCTAGGGGCATTCTCCCCCCCTCTTTTTTATTTATAAGCAAGCAGAAAATATATAGTACTTACAGCAGATGTCTCTAACCATTTAGCAATAGATGAGAAAAGAAACCTTATTTTTATTTTTTCTTTTGACTCAGTTTACCCATATAATCATGGACTCTAACATCACAAAGAGGATACAAATCTCCTCGTGTTATTTCCCTTACATTCGTCAATAAACCAGGTGGCCAGACTAGCTTATGAGGAAGTATTGGGAAATATGTCTGTCTTGGAGTTTGGCCTTAGGAGAGCTCTATTCCAAAGTCAAAGCCAGTTGAACACATTAATATCTGTCATCTCTATTGTTAAGTCCATGAGCACCAATATCTGTAATTGGCTTTTATAGGAAAATTGGCAACCAACACATATTTATTATCTATAGAATTTAGAGAAATCATACCAATCTGACTTAATTATTAAATTATATAAAATAAGTAATAAGAATTAGACATTCTTATTAATATGAAATATGCATTATCTCTATGGATGCAATTTTAAGAAAACTAGCAACCCATATGTTTAACAATATTTATTAATATAGATATAACCATAGATTTTAGAATTTATTGGTGTAAGATGCCTCTTGTAAATAAGCTATTAATAAGTTCTATAATATATATTAAGTATAGGTAAAACATAATGGTCCCTGATATAACTTTTACCTTTATTATACCTGGAACAATTTTGCTACCTTGATAATTTTTGGATATCTCTGACAAATCAACGTTGATATAAATTTTAAAACTGATTGAGGTAGACTGAAAGAAAATAATATATGCCATCGTCCTACTTTAGCTCTGTGAAGTTATCACATGTATAATAAGGCTTAATTTACTTTGAATTAATGTTTTATAGAGGAAAAAAGCTTTATAAATTGACCAGAAACCAAATCAATTGAATTCAGCCTGCAGGGCCTTCATAAAGGCAAAAATCAAATTTTTGAGCTGCTGGTCTCCTACAAACAAAAGGCTGTAAGGGTTAACCCTGAGTGACCAATGTTATTCAGCCCCAGGGGGCCTGCACCTGGATTTCTGACAAGGCGGAAACCTGCGTTTTAGACTGGCTGAAAGATATCACTTCTGTGGCATATATATTTAGAGAAAATAGCAGACATATTATAACCCAAACTGGAGACTTTCTTGTATCAAAATCCATAAGTATGAGAGGCATTGCATGTGCCATGAGGCTTAACTCACTTTTAGATCTGTATAGACAGAGAAAAAAGCCTTATAAATTAATTTAAATTAAGTCTATTAAATTATACTTAAGTAAGCTTAAATAAACCTAAATATTTATACATGACCAATAGTTGCTAGGATACCATTAATGCAGGCCTTATTAGCATCAAGCTGGTTAAATATTTATTTTGCTTCTAAGACTGTGGCCTAACATCCCATGGCCAATTCAGTGAATCTGGCCATCTTTACTCCTAGTCCTCTGGAAAAAGGATGAGAGATGAGAAACACAGCTCAAAAAAATTACAAAGCCACCTGGATGACACCCCATTCCTATCCATGTGTCCTTCCCTATTCTAAGGTGCTGGGAAAGCTGACAGTGGTGTGCTCTCTGTAGCTGAAATAAATACTATTTTGGTGATAGTGATCCTATGTGACTAGGAAACATGAAGGGGACAGCTTTATGACAATACTTCAAAGTTACTATAGTACAGATTCTTTGGACACAATGCAGATTTTATTGAGTACAAGTATGAAGTGAGGGACCAACCCCACCTCCATTAACACAGGACCAGTGGCTTACTACCCTGTACAACTCACAACTATGTGCAAACTCCCCATCCAGAGGGTGGGTATAAAACAACTGTGTTCTCAGTTTGTTCCCCACCCCCAAAGAATCCAAGCCTCCCCAACAGTCATAAGGACAGAATCAGTGCTTGCAAGTTTGACAATAAGGTAAAGGCACATGGGCTGCTGCCAGAGTTTGGCACCATCATTACTGCTAGGCATTTGCAGCAGAATGGCTTTGGGATCACACGCACTTGGAGTTTGTGATCTAGGAGGGGAGGATGTAGGCTTAACAAGGGAACTCATAAACCTTTAGTGTGAAAACTGAATTTATTACTACTGTTCCTGAGGAGACTCATCAGGCCAACCACACCTCCTCTCTTCCTTCCATCCCAGGAACTGGGCACAGTCTTCAGGTAAGCAAAGTGTAGCCATGTCTGGAATCAAGGGGTAGTGTCATCCTAGGCCTAGATCAGGCTCCTGGCCCAGAGATGGATCCTAGAGTTAAAAAAGCAATCAACAGGGCTGGAGAGATAGCTCCATGGTTAAGGCACTTGTCTCAAGTGCCTAAGGCCCCGGGTTCAATTCCCCAGAACACACATGAGCCAGATCCACAAGGTGGTGGCCCTGGTGTGTGCTTGTGTGCTCTCTCTCTCTCTCTCTCTCTCTCTCTCTCTCTCTCTCTTTCTCTCACCTCTCTGCTAGAAAATGAATATTTTTTTTAAAAAGCAATCAACAGCTACAAAGACCCAGATGTTTATTATTACTACATAATGTGGGAGACCTTCCTACCACAGGACAGCTGCAGGGTGGAGGCTTCCCAGCAAGGGTTCCTGGTCAGCATCCAACCTAGAAGAGTTCAACTCTTCAACTTAGTGCACATGTCTTCTGATCTGGAAAGTACTGCATAGTGGTTTAGAAAACTTAGTCCTAGGAAGTCAAGACATCTCTCTCAAATTGGGCCTCTGGGCTATTTATTTTGCTTCTAAGACTGTGGCCTAACCTCACATGGCCAATTCAGTGAATCTGGCCATCTTTACTCCTGGCCCTCTCCCAGACAACCCACACCCACCATCCTCGCCAGTGTGATCACTCAGCTCTTCAGTATGCCTATTTGTTGAAGGTCTGGATTATGCCTAATGCTTCCCCTAAAATACCCATGATACCCACTGGTAAAACTAAAACTAAACCCAACTGGAGAATCTATTTCAGCGAACTTCAGACCCTTTTCCGACCCCTGAACCCATGTAGCAGGAGCTATAGGAATGTCACTGGGATGCTAGCACAAGCCCAAACGTGGTCCTTGCTCAGTTCTCAGAACAGGATATAAGATACCACAAAGGAGAGAAAATACAACAGAAAAGCCCCACTGTAGGACATGCTTGTTTCTCCCTCAAGAAAAGCAGATCTTGACAGCACTATAGCCATATTCCTCTGGATTCCCCAGCCCACCAGCAACATTTCAGACCATTCTTATTCAACACGACTGTGCTATGCAATAATAATGGCAGAACACAGGTAAGAATGATCAGGATAAGGAGGTGGGTAGAGCACCTACCTACCCAAATGCAAGGCCCTGGCTTCCCTCCCAAACACTGAAAAATAAATAAATAAATGGGCAGGATGCCTGGCTTTAATCTGCATGGCCAAACACGCAGAGGGGCAGGAGCGATTATGGGCAGCAGGCAGGGCCATGAGCAAAGAGCAGCAGCAACAAAGGAGAACGGAGTAAAGCCCATGGGCCAAACCTGTAAGAAGGGCCAGTACAGATCTTCTGGGAATAAAACTTTTTAAAAGAAACATGTCCATGCTGTGTTTGTTGTTTTCTTGAGACAGAATCTTTTTTTTTTTTTTTTTAGAGGAATGGGTTTATTTGGCTTACGGACTCAAGGGGAGACTCCATTCTGGCAGGGAAAACGATGGCATGAGCAGAGGGCTGGACATCACCTCTGCCATAGCACTGCAAACAGCAGCAGGAAGGTGTGCCAAACACTGGCAAGGTGAAGCTGGTTTATAAACCCATAAGCCCGCCCCTGACAACACAGCTTCATCGAGGTTGTAAAACCCAAACTGCCATCAGCTGAGGATCGATCTATCAGAACACATTCAATTGTTTGTGGGAGACACCTGTATCAAACCATGACAGTCCGCCCCTGGCCCCCACAAACTAATAATCATACAAGATATAAACACAATATGTTCAGCTCAACTCTTAAGTCCCCGCAGCTTTCAACTGAGCCATAATACCAAAAATAAACCCATAATGGCACAGAACATTCACAATGCAAAA
>PVHP010043000.1:0-14618 GCA_004024765.1 Zapus hudsonius
GCTGCACAGATCAGGGCTAAGCAGGCCTCAGAAGTTGCTTGTGGTCTTTTTGACTCACATAAAATTTACAGCTTACTGCACTATCTCATGTCTATAAATCCTATTTAATTGCACTCCTGTTTGATACATTCCTCATTGGAAATGCTCCAAGTTTTAGAGATTAAAAACCCCACTTTTTCCTTTGTTAGTTGCTATTCTCTGGAGCCCTGCATTGGGGCGAGAGAGCCACTGGCCAGTTCTGTGTGCACAAATAGAGCTTGCTTTCATTTGGCCTCCATTGGAGTCTGTGGTCTTTTCTCTGCGTTCGTGGGTTCAACACTAGTCCACATTGAGGCTACCATTGGGCCAGGTGACTGTGATGACTTCACCCCTGATGACCTCACCTTCCTTAGGATGTGAGTGTCACAAGAGCATTGTTAAAACATAGTTTATTTAGCCGGGCGTGGTGGCACACATCTTTAGTCCCAGCACTCAGGAGGCAGAGGTAGGAGGATTACCCCAAATTCGAGGTCACCCTGAGACTACATAGTGAATTCCTGGTCAGCCTGGTCTAAAGTGAGACCCTACCTTGAAAAACCAAAATACATATACATACATACATACATACTTTATTTATTTATTTATTTGAGAGAGAGTAAATATGAGTACACTAGGGTTCTTGATACTGCAAAGAACTCCAGACGTATGTGCCACTTTGTGTGTCTGGCTTTACATGGGTACTGGGGAATCAAACCCAGGCTATCAGGCTTTACAAGCAAGCATCTTTAACCACTGCACCATTTCTCCACTCCTGTGTGTTTTTTTTTAAACTATTTGTATTTATTTACAAATAGAGTGAGGGCCAGGGCCTCTTGCTGCTGTAAACAAAGTCCGAATGCATGCACCACTTTGTGCATCTAACTTTATGTAGGTACTAGAGAATTGAACATAGGTCAGCAGGCTTTGCAAGCAAGCACCTTTAACTGCTGAGCATCTCCCCAGACCAAGGTCATTGTTTAACATTTTTCCACTCACTCAACATTATGGGTTACACATTGAGCAGGTGCTTGAGATACAACAGTGAACAATATAAATTAAATAGTTAAGCCAGGTGTGGTGGTGCCAGCCTTTAATCCCAGCACTCAGGAGGCAGAGGAAGGAGGATTGCCATGAGTTCAAGGCCACCCTGAGACTACATAATGAATTTCAGGTCAGCCTGGACTAGAGCGAGACCCTACCTCAAAAAACAACCAAAAAAAAGGAAAAAAAAGTTAAGCCATCAATTCAAGGCAGATCTAAGACCTCAAGTTCCCACCTTTCATTTCATTCATGGTGCTCAAAGTCTCTGATAGGTCCATACTCTTAGGCAATGGATCTGATACAGGATATTTCTTTCTTTCTTTTCTTTTTTTTTCCTTTTTGATTTTTCAAGGTAGGGTCTCGCTCTAGTCAGGCTGACCTGGAATTCACAATGTAGTCTCAGGGTGGCCTTGAACTCATGGCAATCCTCCTACCTCTGCCTCCCGAGTGCTGGGATTAAAGGCGTGCGCCACCAGGCCCGGCTAATACAGGATATTTCTTTCAGGTCAAAAAAGAAATTATACAATATAAAAAAAAAAAGAAATTATACAATGTAAAATTTCTACAGAGGCATGACTACACGAAGAAAAAGACAAATGAGGGGCTGGAAAGGTGGCTCAATGGTTAAAAGCACTTTGCTTGCAAAGCCTGTTGATCTGCCAGTCTGGGTTCAATTCCCCAGGACGCACGTAGAGCCAGACATAAAAAACGTGCATGTTGTTTGGCATGTGTTTGCAGCAGCAAGAGGCCCTGGCATGCCCTCCCCCATAAATAAAAATAAAGAAAAAAAAAAGAAAATGATAAATGGCAATAATCTGTGCCAAAAAATCATAGGACAATCAATCAACTGAATGTTGACTGTGAAGGAACTGCAACCTGTATGTGCTTAGACTCAAGGGATTACTGTCTAGTATGAAAATGGTCTCCTGGAAACTAAATTTGTGTTTCTAAGTCAGTTCAGAATGCCAGAAGCTGTAGTCAAACCAGTGTGACCTCAACTCTCGGATGCCACCTTTACCATCTCTCTCCCGACCTACGTTTTACCTGAGTCAGGACCTTTTATTAGACAACATTCTAGGAAACTCAAAGAGCAACAAAACACTACACAAGAAAAAAGATTTCCCTCCTCATGTTAATTTCTAAGTCCTTGCCTATCCTAGAAACTCAACTTAGCCAGCCATGAAAGCTATTACTGCCTGTTTTACCAGCAAAATTGGAATCTTTTCTTCCTCTTCCTCTGAAAACTAAGAAAATAATAAAATCTGTATCATCCACTTCCTAGAGCAGCGAGATTCACTGGATGTGTCTAAAATCTCAAGGGCTAAGTGAAATTCTCCGCTAGATCACAAAAGGAGATCCCGGTGGAATTTCAACATAGGCAGCAGTAGCCGATGAGCTCCTGACCCGGGGCTCGGCCAAAACTTCGCAGGACACTCGAGAAGCCAAACCCAGAGTCGGAAGTAGATGCGCAGACACGCGCCTGTCTCCTCGCTGGGCCTCCAGGCAAATCCGAAGAGCCGGCCCGGCAGTCACCGGGATCCCTCCGGGAGCAGCTCCTGCCCTCCGCGGGGCGCCCTGCTGCCCCTCCGGCTGCCCCTCCGCAGGCGCGCGCGGCTTCTCCAGCGCCACCCTCGCGCAGCTCGCCCCGCGCCTCCCCAGGCCGCCCGGCGGAGCCGTCAGGCCGCAGGCCCCGCCCCGCGCGCCGGCGCTCGCCGCGCAGCCCCGGACCGGGCCGCCGCGCCGGCTTCCTTCCTTCCGCAGCCCCGCCCCGTCCGCCCCTCGCGGCCGGACTTCCGAGAGAACGCCCGGCCCGGCCGCGCGCGGAGCTCCGGGCCGCCGCCGACGCGCCGGGGAGGCCGGCCGAGCGAGCGGGCGGAGGCGGCAGCCCGCCGGGCCCGGCCGCCGAGTGAGCCGGCCCGCCCGCGGCCCCGGCTCCGGGCGGCCCTCCCGTCGCCCCCGGCCGGCCTCACCTGCCGACTCCGCGCCCGTCTCCTGGGCTCCAGCTCCAGCTCGCCCGGGGCCTCGGGTCGCCGCGACTCCCGCCCGCACCGCTGCGCTCCGCGGCGCAACCGAATCGCGGCCCCGCCCCGCCCCGCTCGCGGCGTCCACCGGAGGGGCGGGGCCCGGCCGCCGGCTGCCATTGGACGGGGCCGCGGGGGCGGGGCCCGGTCTCCGGGCGGCCATTGGGCAGGGCGCGGGGGCGGGCGGGGCGCGGCTCCCTCCGCGGCCCGCGGTCCCCCCGCGCGCACCCCGAGGCCTCCCTCGAGAGCGCCATGACAGGCGAAGCCCACGCGACCCAGGCCCCGGAGACCCGCGGCCCCGGGGCGGTGGCGAGGAGGCCGCGCAGGGCACCGGCTCTGCAGGAGCTCTGGCGCAGGAAAGCAATTTTCGGGAAATTATCCGATTTCGTCTTCATTAGAGCGAACGCTGAAATTATTCGATGATCGTTGACAAATGCAACAACAACAACGGAGCCCGGCACTCGGGGGGCAGAGGTAGGAGGATCGCTGTGAGTTCGAGGCCGGCCTGAGATACATAGTGAATTCCAGGTCAGCCTGGGTTAGAGCGAGACCCTACTTCAAAAACCCAATATATACTTGGGCTGGAGAGATGGCTCAGCAGTAGGACCCGAGTTCGATTCCCCAGCACCCACTCAAAGCCAGATGCACAAGGTGGCGCATGTGTCTGAAGTGAAGTTTGCAGTGGCTGGAGGCCCTGGTGTGCCAATGCGCTCTCTCTCCTCTCTCTCTCAATGAATATATGAAAGATATATATTTTATTTGAGAGAAACAATGTGTGCACCAGGGCCTCTTGCCACTGCAAATGAACTCCAGATACAGGTGCCACTTTGTGCATCTGGCCGTACATGGGTGCTGGGGACTCAAACCCAGGCTGTCAGGCTTTGAAACAAGTGCCTCTAACTGATAGCCATCTCCCCAGCCCTGGGGTTTTTTGTTTCTTTGGTTGTTGTTTTATTTTTGTTGTTGTTGTTTTGGAGGTAGGGTCTCACTTTAGCCCAGGTTGACCTGAAACTCACAGCAATTCTGCCTCCGAAGTGCTGGACTTAAATGCGTATGCCACCATGCCCGGCCCCAAGATTGTATTCTGTATTCCTGAGTAACATTCCGTATTTTACGCATCCATTCATCTGTTCATGGAACAACCAACAGGATGATTTCCCATCTCAGCTATTGTAAATAGTGCACAACTAAACATAAGCATGCAGGCAAGATGATTTCATTCTTTGGTTCAAAATATTTAATTTATTCATTTACAAGCAGAGAGAGAGAGAGAACGCACCAGGGCCACCACCTTGTGGGTCTGGCTTATGTGCGTCCTGGGGAATTGAACCCGGGGCCTTAGGCACTGGAGGCAGGTGCCTTAACCGCTGAGCCATCTCTCCAGCCCCAAAATATTTTTAATTAATTTATTATTATTATCCATAATTAAATACATTGAATGAACAAATAATGAGTTGATATCTTCATTTCCCCAATTTCCCTCCTCCCTGTCCCCAATCAGCTGGGCATCCTCCTGGGTACTCTGGTTCGAAACCTTTTTTTTATGTATTTGCAAGGAGAGGGAGGGAGACAAAGAGAATGGGCAGGCACACCAGGGTCGCTAGCCATCGCAAACAAACTCCAGATGCATGCACCACTTTGTGCAACTGGCTTTACATGGGTACTGGGGAATCAAACCTGGGTCTGCAGGATCTGCAGGCAAGCGCCTTAACTGCTGAGCCATCTCTCCAGCCCAGTATGGTGATTTCATCTCCCTTGGATAGATACCCAGTGGTGGGACAGCTGGATCACACGGTAGCTCCATTTTTCTGTCACCTTCAACTTAATTTTCCTAAGATTTCCACCGCAAGTCAAAGGAGTCATTTATTGGGAAAAGAAACCGGGGCCTGGGTGGGAGAGGGCTTACTATAGATTTAGGCCATTTAAGTATTTGTATTTATGAAACAAATGGGCTGGGGGTATGACTGCTTGCCTCGCATGTGCAAGATTCTGGGTTTGGTCCCTAGGATGAAAGGAAAGAAGCAAGAGAGGCTGGGGAGATGGGTCAGCAGTTAAAGTTGCTTGCTTGCCAAGCATGTCAGCTGGGGTTCAAGTCCCCAGCCATCCAGGTGAGGCTGGATGAGTGCAGCAGCAAGAGACCCTGATGTACCCACCCACCCACAATTTTGAAACAAGAAAGAAAAGGGATAGAAAATACTGAATATGGGGCTGGGGACATTTCCCAGTCAGTAAAGTACTTGCTGCACAAGCATGAGGACCAAGTTCAGAACCCCAAAACCAATGCAAAAAGCAGGTTTTGGTGGTAATGCCTGTAATCCCAGTGCTCAGGAGGTAGAGACAAGATGATCTCTGGCACTTACTGACAAGCTAGTCTAGATGAATTAGGGAGCTCCAGGTTTGGTGAGAGACCTGTCTTAAAAAAAAAAAGGTGGATTTTTGTGGTGGTCCACACTACTTTCAGCACTCGGGAGGCCAAAGTAGAAGGATCCCTGTGAGTTCGAGGCCAGCCTGAGACTACACAGGGAATTCCAGGTCAGCCTGGGCTAGAGTGAGAATCATTCTTGGCGATTCTCCTACATCTGCCTCCTGAGTGCTAGGATTAAAGGTGTGCACCACCACACTTGGTTTAGAGATTTTTTTTATTGTTATTTTGGCTTTTTGGGGGAGCGGGGAAGTGATTGATGTGTACATGCAGACGAACTTGGAAGTTTGCCTTGTAAGTAATCCTACCCTTCCTTTGGCTCAGCCCTGTATTTTTCAAAAAAAAAATATATATATATATATATATTTGAGAGACACAGAGTGAGCAAAAGAGGCAGACAATGAGTGAGTATGAATGAAACAGGACCTCCCACCACTGCAGACAAACTCCAGATGCATATGCCATTTATGTGGGTACTGGGGGATTGAATTCAGGCTCTCAGGTTTTGCAAGCAAGTGCCTTTAACCACTTTAACCAGGCCTTAGCTGTATTTCAGTAAGGTTTGTCAGAAGGAATTGAGTTCATTTCTAAGATAAACAGAGCTACTGGATAATTTGAAGAACAAACACAAAAGCAGGAACAAGCATCAACAAAAATCCTTAGGCTGTGGGGGATAGCTCAGTAGTGTAGCTTGTTCTTAGTACGCAACCTCCAGCATAGGAAACCAAGAAAACCTATCTAAATAATTCACGGAGATAATTTGATTTCCATAACAGTACTCATGTTAAAACTAAATTTCTTTATTATTTGTTTGGCTGTATGTTTTATTGGCATAAGGGTAATACCTCCTGTCTTATCTCAAAGAAATGTTTTAAGTTTAAAATAATTATTAGGTCACTACTTTTACTTTTTATATTTATTTGTAAGCAGAGAAAGACAGGATGGGCACACCAGGGCCCCTAGCTGCTGCAAATGAACTCCAGATGAATGCACTACCTTGTGCATCTGGATTGATTGGTGAGTACTGGGGAATTGAACCTGGGTCATTAGGCTTTGCAGGCAAGCACCTTAACTGCTGAACCCTTTCTCCAGCCCTACATACTTTTTTACCACTGCAAAAGGACTCCAGACACATGTGCCACCTTGTGCATCTGGCTTTACATGGGTACTGGGGAATCAAACTCATGTCCTTCTGCTTTGCTGGCAAAGGCCTTAACTGCTAAGCCATCTCTTCCGCCGCCCATACTTTTTTTGTTTTTTTTTTTTAATATAGTGTTGTTTTTTTTTTTGGTTTTTCGAGGTAGGGTCTCGCTCTAGCCCAGGCTGACCTAGAGTTCACTCTGTAGTCTCAGGGTGGCCTTGAACTCATGGTGATCCTACCTTTGCCTCCTGAGTGATTAAAGGTGTGCGCCACCATGCTCGGCTCAAAATTGCATTTTATTAAATATTTTTTAAAAAATTATTTGCAGCTGGGTGTGGTGGCGAACCAAAGAAAAAAAATTTTTTTAATTTGCAAGCAGAGTGAGAAGAGAGACAGAATGTCAGGGCCTCCAGGCGCTACAAAGGAACTCCAGATGCATGCACCACTGTGCATCTGGCTTTACGTGGGTATTGGGTGTCGGGAACTGCTTGTCGGCACTGCTAGGGCATGGAGAACAAAGGGTTAAGGATGTTAGAGCAGGTGAAACCCCGATAATTCAGTAGTCAACCCTGACTCCCAACCCCCAAAGCAAGCCATAGGAACCCGGCATAACCATCTCAGCATGACTGGCAATGGGTGACAGACCCAAGCAAATTTCCCTGTACCCATCCCCACGGACCATGACTAGAATCACGTATTTCCTGCCACTCAGGCCCCCCAATTATACAAATTAGGTATTCACAGGTTGTCTGCACTCACCTATCCCATTGCAGACCGCTAACTCGCCACCACCCTGATTAACCAATCCCCTATTCCTCATCCCCCTGGCTTCCTTCCCCCATAAATATAAGCTCTCCCAATTGAATAAAGAACCACGTGGATACACTATACACATCTGCTTGTGTCTGTACCTCGCTGGACCACACCTTGCATTGGGAACCGCCCTGGGACAGCTTCCCACCGTTTTCCCTCCGCAGTGGCTGGCGGAGGCAGAGAACACTGGGGAATTGAACCCAGGTCCTTAGGCTTTGCAGGCAAACGCCTCAACCACTAAGCCATCTCTCCAGCCCAATTCCCGGTATCTTAAAGTGTTACATGGCGAAAGGGATTTGTATGTTTAAGGATTTTGAGTTCATGGAGATTATTCTAGACTATCAGATGGCTTTAAATGTAACTAATGTAATTTTCTTTTAAATGTCCATACAAGAGGAGGGAAGTAGTGATGGTAAGGATGCAGACCTCCTTTTTTTTTTTGGTGGCCTTGAACTCACAGCAATCCTCCTACCTCTGCTGGGATTAAAGGCGTGCGCCATCACGCCCGGCTGCGATGCAGACCTCCTCTTGAAGTTAGGAAAGGATCTGTATATACATAGCCTTTACAGCCTAGAAGCAACACTGGCTATACCTTTCCAGCCAGGACCGTCCTAGTTTCAGCTCTCTGGCCTCTAAGAACCTAGAATAAAGGTGTGGCATTTTATTTTGTTGTTGGTTGTTTCAAGGTCGGGTCTCACCCTAGCCCAGGCTGACCTGGAATTCACTGTAGGTTCCGAGCTGGCCTTGAACTCACAGCAATACCCAAGTGCTCCACCATGCCTGGTCTAGCTTTTAATTTTTATGTATCATTATTTTTGCTTGGGTGCGTGGTGTGCCCATGCATGTGCTCTTGTGAGTCCCCATACACTGCCTGGGGCGGGGAGGCCAGAGGTCTCTGCTCCCCTGCGGGACTGGGGTTACAGGCACACATGACCATGTCCAACTGTTTTACATGGGGTCTGGAGATTTGAACTCGGGCAGTTTCAGGCCCCCTTGCTTGTGTAGGAAGCACACTTACTTAACCACTGAGCCATCTCTCCAGCCCTCAGCGTTTCCTATTTTTTAAAATATTTTATTTATTCATTTTCAAGCAGACACAGAGAGAGAGAGACAGAGACAGAAAGAGCGCACCAGGGCCACCACCTTGTGGGTCTGGCTTATGTGGGTCCTGGGGAATTGAACCCCGGGGCCTTAGGCACTGGAGGCAAGTGCCTTAACCGCTAAACCATCTCTCCAGCCCAGCGTTTCCTATTTTTAAAGCAATCTTAAAGATTAAATGTTGTACGTCTTACTGAAGAAATCAAACAGAGAGGGAATAAGTAACTTGTGAAAGCTCTCATAAGTAATACATGACAAAATTCATGCTCTTTAAGAATTAAGAGGCTCTGGTGTGCCCATTCTTCCTCTCTTCCTTTCCCCTTGCAAATAATAAAATATTTTAAAAATTAAAATTTATAGCTGAGCGTGGTGGTGCACACCTTTAATCCCAGCACTCGGGAGGCAGAGGTAGGAGGATCGCTGTGAGTTCAAGGCCACCCTGAGACGACAGATTGAATGCCAGGTCAGCCTGGGCTAGAGTGAGACCCGACCTCGAAAAAACAAAACAAAACAAAAATTAAAATTTATATATTATCATCATGTCACATTCCATTCTTAACAAAACAAAAAGCAAGAAGAAACAGCAGCAATGGCAGCAGGGTAAGTCCGTGCTTCTGCTTCTGCCCTCCAGCCATCAAGGGAACTGTCCCGGGGCAACAGTCCCGCAAGGGCGCTATCCCGATTCCCATTCAAGACCAGGGTTTGGTGCTATTCATGAATTTAACATTTAAATATGGAGCCGACACACTGGCCTCCTAGTCAAGTGGGGACCCAAACTAGCGCCCGGCTGTTCGAGACTTTCTGTGGCCCAAGGTTTAGGAAGAAGCACGAGTTAGTTATTTAGTTTATTTAGACCTGCTCCTCCTGCCTCAGCCTTCCCAAGCGCATTATGGATTTGCAGACACAAACCATCACAGTCGCAATCCTCATAGTTCTGGGTTCTTTTATTTTTATTTATCTTGTTTTTCGAGGTCGGGTCTCGCTCTGGCCCAGGCTGACCTGGAATTCACTGGCCTTGAACTCACGGGGATCCTCCTACCTCTGCCTCCGAGTGCTGGGACCAAAGGCCTGCGCCGCCACGCCCGGCTTCAATCTTTTTTTAAAGGCTCCATCAGCGGGTCAATGACGACCACGTCACCATCTTGGCACTTACACCATCGCCGCGGTGGCCTTTCTCGGAGGCCCCCGGCTTCCTCAAGCACCCCCTCCCCAAAATGCAGTGCACACGTGGCCTCTCCCCTGTCACCTTCCTGCGCGCGCAGCCGCAGCCACCCCTCATTCCCGCACACATCGACACGGTACCGGAGCGCAGGGGCCGCCGCGCGGGAAGGAGCCCGAGCCCAGCGGGGAGCGGAGGGGAGGGAACCCGGGCCGAGGCCGCGCGCGGGCGCGGACTGGAAGCGCGGGGCCCGGGCCGGCGGCGGCGCAGGCGCGGCGGGCCGCGGCCGTTGGTGGGCGTGGCCCTCGGTCTCGCGAGAGCTGCTTCGGGGCGGGCCGTGGTTCCCGCGGGCGGGTGGGCGGGGCGGTTGCTAAGGACACGGCTCCCCGCGGCGCGCCGGGCGGGCGGCCGGCCGGCCGGGCAGGCGGGCGGGCGGGCGGGGTCTGCGGCGGCGCGGTTTCCGCTTCCGCTCTCTTGGCGCTCCAGTCCCGTTACCGCCTCCTGGCCGGCCTCGCTCGCGCCTTTCGCCGGCGCCTCGCTCCCTGCCACGCGCGCCTCCGGGGCTCCGGCTCCGGCGCCGGCACGGCTCAGCCGCCGCCATGGGCGCCTACCTCTCCCAGCCCAACACGGTGAAGTGCTCCGGAGACGGGGCCGGCGCGCCGCGCCTCCCGCTGCCCTACGGCTTCTCGGCCATGCAGGGCTGGCGCGTCTCCATGGAGGTGAGGCCCCGGCGGGGCGCGGGGCGGGCGGGCGGGCGGGCGGGCGGGACCCGGCCCGGAGCAGGCCGCGAGGACCGGCACCGTCCTTCCGCCCCTCCGGGCCTTCGCGCCGTGCTCTCGGCCACCCGTGTCGGGAAAGACCGGGAGATCCTTGCTTCCTCATTGGTTTATCCAGGAGGAGCCGGAGAGATAGGGATGTCCGTTCCCTTCTGAGTTTTGGAATGCATGACCGGGAGCCCTTTGCAGAGAGAGGGCTCGGAAGGCGAGCCAAGAAGCCTGGGACAAAATGGTCTTTTTCCCCTTCACCCTTAGTACCTGGCCTTAGACAAGCAAGGCCTGTTAGTCACCTGACCTTCAGGAGTTGACTTGTCATTCGTTTGTACTGTTTTCAGACCCTTTGGAAAACATTGTGTCAGTAACTGCGCTTTTTAAAATACATAATTTCTCTCAGGATCTCTTTAAAACTTGGTTTAATTTGTGCCTGCGCTTTCTGTAATTTAGTTTCCTTGCTCGCTTTCTCTTAGTCATCCAATCATTTTTTTTTTGTCACAGTCTATTGAGAACTTTGTGTTAGAAAAATTCACTTCGTTTGAAAGGGAAAAGAGAAGCATCTGGATTAAAAGTAGTGTTAAATCTAGTGACTACAAACCTGCAAAGAACATTGAAAACTGTTAGGAAGGAAGCAAGAAAGATGTCCAATAAGTGTCATGGTAAAAGGTATTGTGGACCAAGAAAATGCTATAGTTGGGCTGGAGAGATGGCCCGGTGGTTAAGGCACTTGACTGCAAAGCCTAAGGACCCAGGTTTGATTCCGCAGCACCCACGGAAAGCCAGATGCACAGAGGCACGTGCATCTGGAGTTCTTTTGCAGTGGCTAGAGGTCCTGGTGCACCCGTTCTCTCTCACATCTCTCTCGGCTTGCAAATAAATAAAAAATTTCAAATATATAATTGCCATTAAAAAAAGAAAATGCTATAATTATGTCTGGAATTGAGGCTTTATCCATTTACTAGGTGGGCTTCAGGTAACAGCCAAATACTGTCTCCCTTGGAGATATATTTTCCTTTCAAATCCTTCGCTCCTCCCTGTGGTTAGCTCTGGAATGACAGTGTGAACTTAATGGTTTGTTCTCTTACTCAGATTTTATCTCTTCACCAGGCCTTTGATAATGGTTCTATCACTAGATACAGCACTTTGAGAATGGAGGGGCCTATTAGCTGGCTTGGTGAGCAAACTTTACAGTTAGTAGATTGAGACCCAGAAAGGTCAGAACACTTGTGCCTTGGTGGAAAGTAATCTAAGTGAGAATGTCAAGTCAAGCTGAGACACAACATTCCTATTTCTCAGTGACGCACAGTGCAACTGGATACATGGATTTGACGTGGAACATCTGGATAGAGCTTCAAAAGGAAAGCCTTTTAATGTAAGGCAGGGTTTGGGTTAGTGAGGAAATATGCAGGTTTTATTTATTGAGGCAGGGAGGGAGAAGGCATGCCATGACCCATGCAAGCAAACTCCAGTCTCATGTGCCACTTTGTGCATCTGGCTTTACATGGGTACTGGGGAATTGAACCTAGGCTGGCAGGATTTACAAACAATCACCTTTAACTGAGTCATCTCCACTAGAAAGAGGGGGGGGTTGAGAATGGGTGCAGCAGGGCCTCTAGCCACTGCAGATGGAAATCCAGACACATGTACCATCCTGTGCATCTGGCTTTACGTGAGTACTGGGGTATTGAACCCAGGTACTTAGGCTTTGCAGGCAAGCACCTTAACTCCAGCCCTTTTTTAGTGTATATTATACAAGATTGATTTCATAGTGACATTATGTATATACTGTATTTTGATCATATTCACCCTCTGTACCTTCTCGTTTCCCTGCTGGTCTCCCTTTTTGTGTGGTTAAGACTCCCTTCTTAAAGCACATTGTGTGTGTGCACACATGTTGCCTAAGTGTGCCCGCACCCCATCCCATTGCATTTAATTAAGATTCTTAAGATTGCTTGTAGGAGCTTAGGTGAGGGGTTATTTACAGAAGCGTGTGCACCTTACCTGCTGGTTTCATTTCTATGGCATTTTCTGTTAGAGTGAAGTTTGAGGTGAACTCTTATTTCACATACAAGTTAAAGTTAGCTGGGCGTTGTGGCACATGCCTTTAATCCCAGCACTTGGGAGGCAGAGGTAGGAGGATTGCTGTGAGTTCAAGGCTACCCTGAGACTACATAGTGAATTCCAGGTCAGCCTGGGCTAGAGCTAGACCCTTCCTCAACAAACCAAAAACTTAAAGTTTCATACTTGCACATGTGTGTGCTTGCACCAACTCAAGTATAAGGGCACACCAGGGTCTCTTGCTGCCACTGAGATAGGGTCTCACTCTATCCAGGCTGACCTGGACCTGGAACTCACTCTGTAGTCCCAAGCTGGCCTTGAACTCATGGCAATTCTTCTGCCTCCCTAGTATGCCGCCACGCCATTTTGTGCTACGTTTTGTTTTGTTTTGTTTTGTTTTCAAGGGTGACCTGGAGTTCACTATGTAGACTTGAACTCATGGAGACTCTCCTACCTCTGCCTTCCAAGTGCTGGGATTAAAGGCATGTGCCACCATGCCTGGCTTTTGCGTCACTTTTTGCATCTAGCTTTTTTTACATGGCTGCTGAGGAATTGAATCTAGGCCAGCGGGCTTTGCAAGCAAGCACCTTTAACCACTAAGCCATTTCCCCATCCCTAAAAGTTTTCTGTAAATTAAACAGTTTTACTTGAAAAACGGAGACAACAAAGCCCTGCCATCTCCGTGGTCCTGGAAGCTTTGGCCTCTGGCTCCTGGGACCCTGTAGTATAAGAAAGTGCCATAAGACTGGCGTGGTGGCGCACGCCTTTAATCCCAGCACTCGGGAGGCAGAGGTAGGAGGATCTCCGTGAGTTCGAGGCCAGCCTGAGACTATATAGTGAATTCCAGGTCAGCCTGGACTAGAGCGAGACCCTACCTCGAAAAACCAAAAGAAAGTGCCAGTCACCCAGGAAAACCAAGAGGCTTGCAAGGCAGTGGTTATTATGTTACCTTTAACATCAGGCTGCTTTTACCTGTAATTTTGTTTTTGTTTTTTTCTAGGTAGAATCTCACTCTAGCCCAGGCTGAGTGTGCCGCTACACCTGGCCCAAGGGTAATTTTTTTGTTTGTTTTTATTTTTTCAAGGTAGGGTCTTGCCCTAGCCCAGGCTGACCTGGAATTCACTATGTAGTCTCAGGGTGGCCTTGAACTCACTGCGATCCTCCTACCTCTGCCTCCTGAGTGCTGGGATTAACGGTGTGCGCCACCACGCCCAGCAAGGGTAATTTTTTAAGGGTCATCAATGTATCAATCAGTCCTTCATTAAAAAATATATTTGCAAGGGGAGAGAGAGAGAAAGAATGGATGTGCCAGGGCTTCTTTCAGGTGCAAACTCCAGACTAATGTGCCACTTTGTGCATGTAGCTCTTCATGGTCATAGGTATTGTGGAACTAAACCCAGGCTATCAGGCTTTGCAAGCAAACACCTTAAGCATTCTAGTCCAGGCTGACTTGGAACTCACTCTGTAGTTCCAGGCTGGCCTCAGACTCACAGCAATCCTCTACCTTTCCCAAGTGTTGGGTCTAAAGGCATGCCCCACCATGCCTGGCAATCCTTTTTTTTTTTTTTTCTAGATGAAGAATATTCCTCTCTGGGCTTCATTTTGCTTATCCATTAGTTGATAGACATTGTTGTAAATTAGCTGTTGTGAATAATGACATAGACATTTATAGGTTTCTGTATAGAAATCATGTACTCATTTCTCTTATGTATGCACCTGAGAGTATAATTGCTGTGTGACATGAAATATCTATTTGTCCTTGTCTATGTCTCCTATCATATTACTCCATTTTTTTTTTCCAAGGTAGGGTCTCACTCTAGCCCAGGCTGACCTGGAATTCTCTATGTAGTCTCAGGGTGGCCTTGAACTCATGGCAATCCTCCTACCTCTGCCTCCTGAGTGCTGGGATTAAAGGCGTGCGCCACCACGCCCGGCTATCATACTACTCTTTTTGAAAATATTTTATTTATTTATTTGAGAGAGAGAGAGAGAGAGAGAGAGAGAGAGAGAGGAGAGAGAGAAGCAGAGAGAGAATGGGCACACCAGGGCCTCCAGCCACTGCAAATGAACTCCAGAC
>PVHP010043001.1:0-14711 GCA_004024765.1 Zapus hudsonius
TTTTTTTTTTTTCTCCCTGGGCACAGGTGATTCTCCCTGGGCTCCCTCTTTCTCTGCCCACTGAGTTGAGGTATATTCTCTGTAGGGTCTCGTTCCAGACCAAGTTGCTAGCTCTCTCATACCTGCTCTAAAGTGCAGATGTGAGGGTCATTTCTCTGTTGTGAACCCAGTTTTCCCTCAGTAAGCCCCAAAAACTGCTAGGCAAAGCTTGGCCAATGGACTGAGTGGTAAATACACAGTAAAGCTGGGCTGGAATCAACACTTGTTTTCTAGAGTGGCTGCATGCTTTTATCTTCTCTTCTCCTCTCCAGAATTCTAGTCATTTTGTCTGCATGAGTAACTGGAAGAGGGCCGGCCATCTACTATTTCTTATGTAGAGACAGCTACCTCTTCGTCCACAGTACATTTCACTCTGAAGCCAGAAGAACTATTCTTTCTCTTTAAGGGTCAATTTCAAGAGAGTAGATAGACATTTCAAGGAAAGGAAAAGGCGCAGAGCCTCAGCTCAGACAGCGCTGTGTGCCTCAGTAGGGCCTGCGTCTCTTGAACAAGTTGTCTTGTGCTCCACCTGAAAGGGACTCTGCCACTAGGAATCCCTCAGTATAGACACCCCGAGGTGGTTGGGTATCTATGAATAGTGGCCTTCTAACCTGCTGTGCTATATAAACTGAAGTGGCCAGGCAGGAGGCTTTGGAACTTGACAAACTCCATTGGAATCCAGTCTCCTCTTCTTCCACATCACTGGCCTTAGACATGTGGCAGCTTTCCCTTTAGCCTCAGTTTTTCCCCCAAAAATCTTTATTTTTGGTTTGTATTAAAATATTTTTATTTATTTATTTGCAAGTAGAGGGAGATAAGAGAAGAGAGACAGACAGACAAAATGGGCCGGGGTTTTCAGCCACTGCAAACAAATTTCAGATGCATGTGCCACTTTGTGTATCTGTCTTTAGGTAGGTACTGGGGAAGGAAACTCCAGTCACTAGGTTTTGTAGGCAAGAGCCTCAACCACTGAGCTATCTCTCTAGCTCCCCTTTTCTTTGAGATAGGGTTTCATTTAGCCCATGCTGACCTGGAACTCACAGTGTTCTTCCTACCTCAGCCTCCTGAATGCTGAGATCAAAGGTGTGCACCACTGTGCTAGCTTTGTTTTATCATCTTTATATTTATTTATTTATTTGCAAGCAGAATGAGATAGAGAGAAGAGATATAGACAGAGAATATGGGCATGCCGGACACTCCAGCCACTGCAAATGAATTCCAGATGCATGTACCACTTTGTGCATCTGGATTTACGTGGGTACTGGGCCATTGGGCTTTGCCTTAACTGCTGAGCCATCTTTCCAGCCCTACCTAATTTTGCCATCTTTAAAATGGTAGTAATGCCTTGTGTAAAGTGGATCTTATGAGCAGCAAATCCTAGATCAGTATTGACACATCCATCTTCCTTCCCACTGGTCCTTATGGACTTCTCCCAGATTCTGGCAAACAGGTGAGAGTAACTCTAGAGCAACCAGATTAACTCCTTCCTTGGACTTCCTAAATCTTGACTTGGATTTTAAAAAGTTAAATTAGGGCTGGAGAGATGGCTCAGCAGTTAAGGCGCTTGCCTCCAGTGCCCAAGGCCCCTGGTTCAATTCCCCAGTACCCACATAAGCCAGACCCACAAGGTGGTGGCCTGGTGCGCTCTCTCTCTCTCTCTCTTTCTCTCTCTCTCTCTCTCTGCTTGAAAAATGAAAAATAAAATGTTTATAAACAATTAAACTAAAAAAATTAAATTAGATGAAATGTGTGCTGGAAATCTTTAAGTAAACATAAAGATTTATTCTCCCACCCCACTCTTGTTCCTTTTTCCTCTCAAGAATGGGATGTGGCTGGTGGCTAACAGGTTCCTTCTCAGTCCCCATCCTCCACACACCATAATCAAAGAACTTGGGACCTTAGGCAGAACTGGCTTCATGGATGTGTGACCCAAAGGCCTCTTGCTCAGGAGGGTTTTGTTAAAGGTTTTGCTTTTGCCATCTTGAAATTCCTGATATGTTTTTACCCATTTTGCATGGGTTCTGCCAGTGATGTCCCTTAGTCCGGGCTTTCATACTGGCTGGTCCTGGTGCCAGCAGGGTCTGTTCTCATCCTAACAGCACAAGGTGATAGTGAGAGACAGGGGTCCACTCTGCATCTGATGAACTGTTGCATAGGTTGGTCTGTCCATGTATCCAAGAGGACCTGGTGTAAGCATGCATAAAAAGCCCCATTTGTGACATTCTTTGGAAGTCCCCTCCTGGCCTGATAAAGAACCCTAGAGCCGAATGCTCAGAGGGTTAGTTTCCTGGCAACTCCTTGCTCCCCAGCTCCTTGCAAAATAATAAATACAAACCATGCCTTTGCTCTAAGTGGTCCCTGATGCTGTGCAGTGTGGAGATCGTGGTGTGTGCCAGAGGGCCCAAACAAAACCATCTGGGCTTGCTGCAGGCCCCTCATCCACAGCCACTGTTGCTGCTGGAATTGGGGAGGTGTTTAGCCTCTGCTGCTCTGGGCAGTGAACCCTGGAGTCCTGACTTCCAGGCATGTCCCTAGGATGATGCATTGTCTCTACAAATTTTTGAGACAAAATGCAGAACAACAGGTTCTCTGATGTCTGCTTTAAGCACCACTTAGATTTGGTTTTCATTTTGTAAATGAAATTCAGAGAAGGGAGGAAGGCAAAGGAGTGGGTAGGTTTGCTTGATCAAATTGCTGCAGGGGTGCACAAGCACACAAGGGTCCCAGAACAGTAGGGGACAGAAGAGGAGCAAACATAGGTGAGAGTTCTTTCCTCCTTACTTAGGGGCACGTTAGGAATGCTGGGAGCAGGAGTAAGAAGGCAATAGGCTAGGAGAGGGCAGAAACAGCTGCTGCTGACCGTCAGTACTGGGGGGCACTTTGAAGGCACTGTGCTTCTTGTTATTGCTGTTTTTCATGGGGCCTTGTTGGGCCCCTGTAACCTGCTTAGAGCCCCTGGCTGCTCATGACTCAGCTCTGAGGACAGCAGAGCACACAAAGCTGCTTGATCTCCATAAACAGGGCAAGATGGGCTTTGAATGTGCTAGTTCCAGAGAGCCCCATCTTCTGAGCCCCTCCAGGGGAGCCTTCACAACTGGGCTTTCAGAGTACCAGTGTATCCCTGTCCCCACACGGAGTGTTTGGTGACCCTACATAAAGACACACCAGACACTCAATAATCTTGGCTACAACTGGGCTAGTTCCCTCAGGACTCTGTCTACCTCCTATGGGCAATTATGCTCACAGAGCTAATTAAAAGCTCAACTATATAGTTCTATCAATAATCAAAGGATTTATTAATTAATACCTGTTAAATCAAGGCCATTCTAATGTACTTCATCTAGGCATCTTAAAAAAAAAAAAGCTCTGCAAACCTTGTTTCTTTGATCACGTAGCATCCTCCATGAAGAGTAAGTGGGAATTTTCTTGGGGTGAGGCTCACAGAAATGAGGGGAGACTGTCTAGGGCCACACAGCAAGTTAGTGAAGGAAGCAGAAATAGAAGCAGAGGGCACCTGGTCCATTACTCCAACCTCTAGCTATGCTGCTTTTCCCATGAGTCCACCAATTAGTAGGAACAGCTCTTACTCACTAATGGGTGGTTAACTTTACAAGTGGAATGCGTCTCTCACAAATGAGCAACGATGTGACTGTAAGAAGAAAGCATCATCAGACAAAATCTCTCCACTCCTACTGGATGGATTTGCTTTCCTTCTTTTCACACTGGAAATAACAGGTATTACCTAGCTCCTCCCTCCCTCTCTCTCTCTCTCTCTCTGTGTGTGTGTGTGTGTGTGTGTGTGTGTGTGTGTGTGTGTGTGGTGAGTTTATGTGTGAAGGTATGAATGTGGAGACCAGAGTTGACACTGGGTGTCTTCCATGCTTCTTCTCCACATTATTGACTCATGTAGGGTTTCTCACTTTAACCCAGAGCACACCCATTTGGCTAGTCTAGCTGCCCAGCTTGCCTGGGGAATCCCTTCTCTGCCTCCAGAAAGATGGAATTACAGGCAGGCTGCCACACCCACCGGCATTTCTGTGGGTGCCAGGATTATACTTGGGTCCTTGCGCAGTAAGCACCTTATCCACTGCGCCGTCTCCCAGCCCTTCCTCTAGTTTCCTACAAAGCAATTGCCTCAATCCTCGATAGTTAAAGACTAAGAAACAAAAATAATCCTCATTCAGATTGGGGTGAATGATTAGGGTTTGCATGGAAAATAAAAACAGAGGCACAGCATGGACGAATGCCTGTAATTCCAGTATTTGGGAGGTTGAGGCAGAGGATCAAGTCTGAGACCAGCCTGGGCTACAGAGCAAGTTCCAAGCCAGCCTGGGAAACAGCAAGATAATAACAGTGATACTACTACTAATAGTAAGCATAAGGGTAACAACCACAATGACCACAATCATATTAATGATGATAATAATAAAAGTTAAAAGTGACCCCATAACTTAGAGGAACCATCAGGAAGAAGCGTCAATGAGACTGTGTAGGTTGTGTCTGTCACTACATTGGGACCTGTTGGTTCCAGACATGGGTTTGCTGTGATTCCTATTGTTATTGCAGGCTTGCCACTTCCCCATTCTGGGTCTCAACATCCACATGTAGAAACCCAAGATAGGAAGCATTTATCCATGGAAAGCAAAGGAAAGTGAAACAGGGGGCCCTATAAATCCTTAATGAGAGGGGCCTAGGCCATGGGTCCCATTAGTTGGACTCTTACATCCTGTGCGTGGCTGAGGCTGGGACAGAGGAAGGGCCCTTGGCTCCACTAAACTTCCTTTCTAGCCAGCGTTTATTGAGTGCCAGGATGACATGTGTAGAGGTGGGTGGGTGCTTGGGCTGATGTGGAAAGGCTTGAGAGGAAGCTCGGGCTAGTGGTTCTGATTCTTGACCAGGACTTCAGGGAGTCAGTCTCCCGCCTGTCCCTGAGGCTGAGTCACCAAGCCTCTTAATGACCTTCCTATGAGTAACTTCCTGCTCCATCCGGAGGGACCATTATATAAAAATCACAACAGCCATCTGGTCTACCTCCTCCTTTCACAGATAAAGCTGTTCCAGTAGATGGAGACTAAGGGGCTGGCAGAGGTTAAGTAAGTAATTGATGTCGGGACCCAGGCCTTATGGCTTCTTGTTCTGCCTGGGTTCTTTCTAGCACACCACAGAGCATTGACAATGAATGAGAACAAAGATACTTCAGATTTGGCTATGTAAATGCTCACTTCTTTGGAGATAAACTTTGGCAATCTGAAGAATGCTGTGCATATTGCCAAGACCAGCAAGGAGCTCTCTAATGAGGAGAATGAGACAGTTAGGAACCATCTCCAAGCTCAGAATGAAACCTACAAGTAGAAGTCACTTCCTCACTTCACTCTCCCCAAACAGAACTGCCACTCAGGATTCTTTAGGTTTACCTGTACAGTGAATACTCATCAGTTACTACCCATCTGTGGGACAAAAGGTGTGTCACAGGGGACTCCAAGACTCTGCGTGCAAGGGATTTTGTCATGTTCACTGTGGAAAAGATTCCAGGAGACAACAGAAGCAGGAGGACAAAAACACGCAGAAGCAGTGGATTGAAACCACTTGTGACTTTTACATCGCTTTCGTGGGCATTCGATGTATTTTTCTTTATTTGTAAATAAAGAAGCAAAGTCCTTGGGCTTTAGGTGAGATCCAATCTTCAGTCTCTTTCAAACTATTTAATAGTGGGTTTCATTTGGTCTCTGCCAATATGTAAAAGGACATGATGTCTAACACGTGTTTATACAGTCAGCCCTCCACATCCATGAAGTGCATATCTGCTCATTCTTCCAACCAAGGATCAGAAATATTTGGAAAAAAATTGTGTCTGTACTGAACATATACAGTCTGCTTTTTCTCACTGTGATGCTCCAGACAACACAATATAATAACTACTTACATAGCATTACTCACATTGCATTAGGCATTATAAACCATATAGAAACAATTTAAAGTGTACAGGAAGCTGGGTGTGGCAGCTCACACGAAAATCCCAGCATTCAAGAATCTGAGGCAGGAGGTTTGCCACAAGTTCCAGGTCAGCCTAGGCTTAATAGTGAATTTTAGGCCAACCTGGGTTACATAATGAGATCGCCTTTCAATTGCACCCCCCCCATAAAAAACTATATAGGAAGTTATAAATAGGTCATTTACAAATACTGTGTCATTTTATTTTATATAAGGGTCTTAAGCATCCTTGGGTCTTGGTATCCACAAAGGGTTCTAACTAATTAAGCTCTTACAGATACTAAGGGACAATGGTGTTTCTAAGGAGCCTATAATATAGTGGTAAGACAATACATACTGAAGTAACCCATTTTACGTATGGTATCAATTACCTCCATGTCAGAGAATGAAACTGGCATTGGTTTCTGTAGCAAACCTTCAAAACCCTGTAAAGGTGCTGCTTATCAAGATAGGCCTCATGTTTTTCTCTCAAATAGTCACTACCTAGGACTGTCATTTATTCTTGATTGCATGAGCTAATCATTTTAGGAGAACAAGCCCTGGCTTGGAGGTCAAGGATCCTTACCTCTAGGCCCTAACTTGCCAGGCCTTCTAAATCTGAGTCCTCCCACATCTGTAAACCATGACACAGGTAATGAACTGAGGATGTCCATGTCCCATGGCCTGTTTTGCTAGAGAGTTTCCAGGCATCCATTTTCTGTGGAGATGGCTCCATACCCAGAATGAAACAATGGTTAATTTTTCTCCATAGCCAGATCTAATGGAATCAAGATGTTCCTCCAGCCAGTTGCCTCTCTTTCGCTGTCAGACAATGTGAGTTCCAAATTGATTTGGTTAATCCAGTGACAGATGCCCAGAGCACCAAGCTCTGACCCTTTAATGGATGGCCTCTTTTTAACCTATCAAAAACCTTTCAGAGCTTCCTTTGGCTTAAGAATCATTAGGAAGAGAAAAGAGAAAGAGGTTAACAAGTCCTTAAGGAACCTGAAGAGAAATGGACCATTGGATTTTTCCCCATTGGAGCTAATTTCTTTTTATTTTATTTCCCGGGGGGGGGGTCTCTTTATATTCTCTTCTCTTATGTACTTTAAGTTTCCTTGCAGAAGACTTTATTATAAAGCTTTGGCAAATAGAAATACTTGCAGGGAAGTTGTGAGTGTTTTCCCTTCTCATCCGGATGTCATTTCTTCCCTTCATCAGTGTGCTTTTGGGGATTGAGGCGAGTCAATACTGAATGGTGGGTGTTGCCTAGGGATGCAGAATGTCTGGGTCTAGCTTTGGGCTCCAGGGCTGTATGGCTAAACCTCTGCACCCCAGGCCTTCCTTTGAAAATACTTCCTTCTATAGGTGTGACAGTTAATCTCCATCCATCGTCAACCTGACTGGGTTTGGAATCACCTAAAAGAAGTGTCTGTGAGAGCATTTCCAGAGTGGCTTAACTGAGGAGGGAAGACACATCTGAACGTGATGGTACCATTCCATGCGCTGGGGTCCCAGATTGAATAAAATGGAAAGAAGGAGAAATCAAGCTGAACACCAACACGCATCTCTCTCTGCTTCCTGACTGCAGATACGATGTGACCAGACACTCCCATCCCCACCCACTACGAGAGACTATTTTCCCACAAACCACAAGCTGGAATAAACCCTTCCTCCCTTTAGTTATTTTCTGCCAGGCATTTGTTCTCAGCTTGCGGAATGTAACTGACACAATGGGAAGCCTCAGAACACAGAGTGAGCAAGTATTAGAAGCACGTGGCACACCTGGGCAGACACATAAATGGGTCATGTCACCTGCTTTGGCAAGAGAATGTCTTTCTGGATTGCTGTAAAGTGTTTATTTATTTATTTTCATTTTAGTATTTTGATGTAGGGTCTCACTCCAGCCCAGCTGGCCTGGATCTCATTCTGTAATCCCTGGCTGGCCTTGAACTCACAGTGATCCTTCTACCTCTGCCTCCTAACTATTGAGATTAAAGATGTATGTGACCATGCCTGGCTAAAGTGTTAAACCCTTGAAGGGAAGCTGTGCGTGTTCTTTAAAATATTTTTATTTATGCAGGACTGGGATACTTTGGGAGGCAGTGATGGGGGTTAGAAGGATGTCAGTCCTCTCACACATGGGAACTGTCCTGGCACGTGGCATCTTGGAAACACACAGTTCTCTTTGTGGAGGTCATCTCGCCCATGTGAGACAGGGATGGATGGCAAAGGGCTCTACTCAGGGAAGGACAGCTAGTCACTGGCAACTGAAAAGCAAGCCAGCTTAAGGAAGATAAAATGACAACACCCTCAGGTCCTCTGTGTGAGGCAAAATAGAAAAGCAGGATGGCTGCCAGGGCTATTTGGCAGTCATTATTTAACAATGGCTTCTTTGCGTATTCACAGCTCTGTGGCTGGGCAGCAGCCGGCCCCACAGACCAGATTTCAGTGAGCACAGACACTTTGTATGTTGCTGACACTGAGTTCACGTCTGAGCCCCGGGCCCCTCTAGTTGTGAGCAGGGGGTGAGGCAGGTGTGCAGGCATCAGGCCAAGGTCTATAGTTTGCTCTTCAAGCCAGCTTAGGGTCTTGCAGGCTCCCCTGCATTTGTGGCTGTGGCCTGCATCAAGAGCATAGCTTGGCCTGGACTTTTGCTGGAAGAAGGTCTGACTGCCCAGCTTGTGCTGAGGCATGTCAACAAGTCAAGCCTCCTCTGTCACTGAGGTCCGGGGTGACTCTGATGCTATCCCTCTATGGGTTCTCCTGCTGGAACAATGCCTTCCCCCAGAAAGAAGCAGGAGAGAGGATAATTTTTAGAGATGAGGCCTTCGCTTCTCAACATTCCTGTCTTTCCAGAAAGGCTGGTCCTATTTCAAGCTCTGATTCCCCTCCTTTTTCCCCTGGAGGAATTGTGAAGTGAGTAGTTAGATGGAGGAATCCTGAATCGCCTTAGGAGAGGGTGACAGAAGAGACTGCTGAGGATTGAAGGCAGCCGCCACTCCCTTCTCACCAAGGCTGTTCCCAGCATCCCAGCCTGAGGTAGTTCGGGCAGGCATCGCCACACCCCTCTCTGTCAAAGCCATTATCATCCTGTGCTGTCATTGTCTTTTTACTAAGTCCTCCTCACCAGACTCTCCTGGAATCTGCAGTCCTTCTATCCTGGAGCACAGTGTCTGGGGCGAATCAGTCATGAGAATCACCTAATAACTGTTGAGGGGATGAATGAGGTAGGTATTGTGGCAACCCAAGTTCAGAGATGTTAATTAAGACACTTCTTCAAGGTTATATAAGACAACACATGATGGGACAGGGTATTTGAACCTTTGTCTTTTGGCTCAAATTTTTTGGCTGTTTCTTTCTGTTTCTCACTTTCTCTCAAATAAATAAGTAAATAAAACATTTTTTTTTAAAAAAAGAATGCATTCCTAAGGCTGAGGAGATGGCTCAGCTGGTAAAGTGCTTTCTATGCAAGCATGAGGACCTGAGTTTGAATCCCAGAACCCATGTGCAAAAGAAGCAGGCCATGGTGACACACACTTGTAATCCTAGAGCTGGGGTGGAGGGAGGCAGAGGCAGGTGATTCCCTGGGGCTCACTGACCAGCCAGTCTAGCCTGTCAACCTCCAGGCCAATGAGGAAACTCTGTCTCCACAAAAAACAAAAAACCAAAAAAACCCAAGGTTGTCCTCTGGCCTCCACATGTGGGCAGGCTGGATCCCTGGAGTGGAATCCTCTGGGCCACCATAGACACTTGTTCTGATATCCTGGGTGGTGGGTAGAATCAGCTGCACTCTGCTCTGGCTGTGCTGGGGTTTTGTGTTAAACAAGTTGGGCAATGTTTGGGAAGGTCAGTGCAGCCTGGGTTTACCCTTTGAATCATGCTCACTGGGAAAAATGCTTCCCAGAGCATTTGCACAGCTCAGAAGAAGTCAGCTGCCACATCGCCCAAGACAAAGAGGTTACCAGGACTCAGCACTGCAGGCTTTCCCAGCCCAGTACTTCCTGATTCTATGACCAAGGAATCCCTGAAACAGAAGTGTTCAAAGATCTCTAGGGCCCCAGCAACAAGATCTTGAGAGTCACCTGCAAATTACTATTAGCTCTTAGTTGCTTTTGGTCCAACAGACAAGAAATAAAATGAAAGGAGAGTCCAGATGGGAGCAGTTTTGTATGCTCTTCTGGTTTTTCACCAACAAATCTATCTATCTATCTATCTATCTATCTATCTATCTATCTATCTATCTATCTATCTATCTATCTATCTATCTATCTATCTCTCTCTCTATCTATCCATCCATATACATATATACATATATATATATATGTTAAGCTGTATGACTTTCCTCCTATTTCCCTCTCCATCGCAAATTGCAGTTTATGTGGAGAGAGCTCTTCCAAATCCTTCCTCCTGATTCATGAATGCATTCATACTTAAGTCCATGAGGCTACTGTACACATGCAAGATGAAATGTCTTTAAAGTTGGTAGTGGTTCTAACAAACTAGGAAACACTCTAGTCCAAGCACTTGGTTGTTTTTCTAGGTAGGGTCTCACTCTAGCCCAGGCTGACCTGGAATTCACTATGTAGTCTCAGGGTGGCCTCTAACTCATAGAGATCCTCCTACCTCTGCTTCCCAGGTGCTGGGGGGGGGGTGCCACCATGCCCAGCTTTCTAAGCACTCTTTAAAAAGTGAACTTTTTCTGAGGCTCACTAAACATAAAGAAATAAACACAAATCACAACCTACAGCTGGATGAGTTTTCATACTCATGGCCATACCATATCCTCAGTACATGACATAAAACATTTCACATTCCAGAAGCCCCTTTCTGTTCCCTCCCACATCACCTTCCATGTAAAGTGACTTCCCTGGTTCCAACACTGTACATGAATCCTCTCTGGTTCTGAATTTTTTTTTTTCGAGGTAGGGTCTCACTCTAGTCCAGGCTGACCTGGAATTCACTATGTAGTCTCAGGGTGGCCTTGAACTCACAGCGATCCTCCTACCTCTGCCTCCCAAGTGCTGGGATTAAAGGCGTGCGCCACCATGCCCGGCTTGGTTCTGAATGTTTTCATTTTAACAGTTAACCACTCTAAATATGTTTCTAGGACAAAAAACTTGCCAAACATTGTTAGTTCCCTAGATAGGGTATATTGCTATGTAGCACAGGCTTGTCTTGAGCTCACTGAAATCCTTCTGCGTCAGCCTTTTAAGTTCTGGTATCATAGGTGGGTGCTATAATGTCCAGCATTCAACCTCTTTAACTTGGTGTCTACCATGTGTCAGACACTTCCAGGGACCAAAGATAGGGTAGTGATTAAAACCATCTGTACATTCTTTAATTTTTATTTTATTTCTTTGCAAGGAGAGAGAGAGAGAGAGAGAGAGAGAGAGAGAGAGAGAGAGAGAGAGAGAGAGAGAGAGAGAGAGAGAGAGAGAGAGACTGGGCACGACAGGATCTCCAGCTGCATCAGACAAACAAACTCCAGATGCATCTGGCTTTATGTGTCTACTGGGGAATCAAACCTGGGGTCATTAGGCTGTGTAGGCAAGTGCCTTACTGCTGAGCCATCTCTCCAGCCCTCTTGTACAATCTTATGAGACAAGAAGTAAACAATTAAATATGAAATCCACAGGGTACAGTAAGTCAAAGGATAACAGACTCCAAGAATAAATGTACAGTAGGCCAGGAGGATAGGAAAGAGGTTGCCGTGGTTACAAGGTTGTTAGCTTATAGCTGTAAGAGGACTAAGGAGGTGTAGAAGTCTATTCGGTGTCCAAACTTTTGGTTTCTCTGGGCCACATTGGATAAAGAAGAATTGTTTTGGGCCACACATTTTGGAAGTATCCAACCTGTGCCTCATGGCTGCAAAAGCATGCATACATTTTTTTTTACATGACACCCCAACATGCTGTTGTCAGCTACAAAGTTCTTGCTTGAGAACTATGAAGTAGAGTTACAAAAAGCTTTGCAAAAAAATTCTTGCTTTTTGGAAAAAAAATTATTTACTAGAGAGAGAGAATATATGTGTGTGTGTATGGATATGCCTGAACCTCTTGATGCTACAAACTCCAGACACATGTACTACTTTGTGTGTCTGGTAGTCTATGGGTACTATGGGATTGAATGTGGCTAGTAGGCTTTGCAAGAAAGTACCTTTAACTGCTGAGCAGTCTCCTGGCTCCCATACGTTTTAAGTTGTTGATTTTGTGTTGTGCTACAGTTGTATCTGTCCTGGGCTAGTTCAACACCCCAGAACAGTGTCATGCATGCATGTGGTTTGTTGGCACAGAAAGTACTGAAGTGATCTTCAAAGAATATGGACTATTATTTTACCTTAAAAATAAATAGAGGGCTGGAGAGATGGCTTAGCAGTTAAGACACTTGCTAAGACACTAAGGCCTCAGGTTCAATCCCCCAGTACCCACATAAGCCATACCCACAATGTGGTGGCTCTGATGCGCTCTCTCTCTCTCTCTCTCTCTGTATCTCTCTGCTTGAAAATGAATAATAAAATATTTAAAAAATAAATAAATAGAATACTGGGGATGAAGAAATGGATTAGTGGTTAAGGCACTTGCCTGCAAAGCCTAAGGACCCAGGTACGATTCCCCAGGACCCACATAAAGCTACATGTACAAAGTGGTGCATGTGTCTGAAGCTTGTTTGCAGAGGCAGGAGGCCCTGGTGAATCTATTCTCTCTCTCTCCCTCTCTCTCTCTGCTTATAAATAATTAAGTAAACAAAAGTATTTAAAAAAATAAATAGAATACTGATTCATGATATTACCTGATGACATCCTTGGAAATATTTTAAGTGAAAGATGTTAGACACAGAAGGCCACAGACTGTGTGATTCCATTTATGTAAAATAGCTAGAATATGCAAATCTAGGAAGAAGGAAGGTAAGTGGGTTCTAGGATTTGTGAGAGGGGCATGGTCAGGAGGCTCTGGGGTCTTTTGCTGTCTTTCGGGCTGGATTAATCATGATCCAGTGATGGGCTTTGGTTAAAATTCAGTGAAGACAAGTGGGCCTGGTGGAGGCCTGTAATGCCAGTGTCTCAGGAGACTGAAGCAGGAAGACTGTCAGTTCCTAGCTTGCCTGGGCTTGTACTAAATGAATTCAAGGCCAGCCTGTTTAACTTAGTGAAACTCTGTCTCAAAATACAAAGTCAAAAGTGGGCTGGGGATGTAGCTCAGTGGTAGGGTGCTTGCTGCACATGCCTGAGGCCCTGAGTCCTGCAAACAGCAAACCTACATTCAATAAGGTGAAGTATAGAGAAAGAATCAGAAGTTCAATAGAAAAGAGATCTCACTTAATTCTCAATGGGATCCCTTTTCTCTAAAAAGTGACCCTTGTGGACATACTTTTCTCATCTGCTGGGGGTGGGGAGGGTTATAGATTACAACTTTCCCTGGTCCATGAGCACCAGAGCAACTATGACAGCAGCACCTCAGGGTGCTATTCTCTGCTGCCATGTGATGAAACAAGTTTTCACTTTGCTAGTGAGGAATTTGGCCAGTGGCTATTTTTTTTAAATGGTTTTCAAACCATAAACACAAATAACTGTGTACTTCAAAACACAGGCACACACACAGGAAATTCACTCGACTGGGATTTCGAGTGCTTAGGTAGAGCTGGTGTTTGGTTTCTAGTTCAGCGTAAGTACCTGCAGAGGCTGGGGCCCACAGAGCCTCTTTGACCTTTCAGAGTAGAAACAGCCATGACAAGGAGGCTGAGTACATACAGGGGGGGACCTGTGGGCTAATCAGATGGTGGTAGATACATTCCAGAATGATACTAAGGGTTGGCGGGGAGGCACAGGTAGCAGAAACACCTGCTGGGAATGCTAGGGAAAAAGGGCTGAGTGGTGAAATGGTCTACTGTTTCACTGGGAATCACTTAGTCATTGACCACACCAGGGTTGTCATAGATCTTACTGCGCTATAGGTAATCTTGCCTCTGCTTCCCTAGAACCAAGGATAAGTAAAGTGGAAGTCCTGTCTGAGACCGAAGATGAGCTACGAAAGACCAATATGACCCGAATATCTGGTAGAAGAGGCAAAGAACCAGGGGACAAAAGCTGGCTAGAAAGGTCACCAAGGTGGTTAAACAAGGTGATACGGGGCTTTGCTTGCCTTGTAACAGTCCTGGCTTGTCTGATATTGTGTCATAATTATTAACCAGGACCCCTTTCCACTCTGTAAAGGATCTGGTCCAGCCTGGGGATAGTTTAGCTGGTAAAAATGCCTGCCTTGCAAGCAGGCAGACCATAGTTTGATGCCCAGTACTCATATCAATGGCTGAGGCTGAGATGGGGGGGATCCCTGGGAGCTCACTGGCCAGCTAGTCTAACTAACCTCATTGGTGAGCTCTGGGCCAATGAGAGAGCCTGTCTCAAAGAGGGGTGGATGGAATGTCTCATGGTGGCAGCTGAGGCTGTGTTGCAGTCAGCTTTCTAGTTGCTGCGCAGGAAGAACCCAAACAAAAGTGGCTTGTGGAGGAATGGGTTTATTTGGCTTACGGACTCGAGGGGAGACTCCATTCTGGCAGGGAAAACGATGGCATGAGCAGAGGGCTGGACATCACCTCTGCCACAGCACTGCAAACAGCGGCAGGAAGGTGTGCCAAACTCTGGCAAGGGGAAGCTGGCTTATAACCCCATAAGCTCGCCCCCAACAACACAGCTTCATCGAGGT
>PVHP010043002.1:0-14735 GCA_004024765.1 Zapus hudsonius
CTCTACCACTGAGCCACACCCCAGCCCCTCACTGGGGAGTCTAGGCAGGAGCTCTACCACTGAGCCTCACCCCAGCCCCTCACTAGGGGATTCTAGGCAGGAACTCTACCACTGAGCCACACCCCAGCCCCTCACTGGGGATTCTGGGCAGGAGCTCTACCACTGAGCCACACATCAAGCCCTCATTGGGGATTCTAGGCAGGAGCTCTGCCACTGAGCCACCCCCCAACCCCTCATTGGGGATTCTAGGCAGGAGCTCTACCACTGAGCCACAACCCATCCCCTCACTGGGGATTCTAGGCAGGAGCTCTACCACTGAGCCACACCCAAGCCCCTCACTGGGGGATTCTAGGCAGGAGCTCTACCACTGAGCCACACCCTAGGCCCTCACTGCCGGATTCTAGGCAAGGGCTCTGGTGCTCAACTTCATCTCCAGCCCCCCACTCCTTTTTTAACTTTTTATTTTGAGACAGGGTCTCACTAAAAAGGTCAGACAGGCTTGAACCTACAATTGTCCTGCCTTGCTCTCCCAAGTTTTGGGATAACAGTCCTGCATCACCAAACTCACTTTAGGTGATATTTTATACTTGTAAATTAAATTTATTTAAAATGTTCAAACAAAAACATATCTATGTATGTTATATAGAGCACTAGCAATTAGATTTTAAATTATTTATTCAACTGGTTTGTAAGAGAAATCTAATTAAGTTTTTTTCTCAAGGGAGAGCCAGCCAAGTGCCCAACACCATTCTTCCCTGATCTGCAATGCCAGCTTCTCATCTCTGCAATTTTCATGTCATTATGGCTTCAAATCTGAGCTGTCTGCTCTTTCCTCGGGTCAACTTGTCTCTCTCTGCACAGAAATAATATCAAACTCTCTTTATCCTTTCTCTCTCTCTCTCTCTCTCTCTCTCTCTCTCTCTCTCTCTCTCCTCCCCATTTTCTGCCTTCTTTCATGTGCTTGTTATTGTTTTATTTGTTTGTTCTTGCTTTCATTTTCTGAGACAGGGTCTATGTAGTCCAGGCTGCCCTTGAATTCTCAATCCTTTGGTCTCAGTCTCCATGTGCTGGGATCCTCTTGGTTTTTTTTTTTTTTTTTTTTTTCTCCTGGCTATGCCTCTGGATAATCTCATCCACCACAGCTCTTACAATCTTTCCGCCCCCTCTTCCGCATAGTTCCCTGAGTCGTGGTGGATGACTATTAAGGCTGCTTTAAGGTTGTGATCTTAGGGGTCTTCATGTCGAAATTGTTGGTTTCTGTCTCACTGGCTTATCCTGTGTTGATTTAATGGCTGTGGCTGTGGGCCCCTTGTTCATCCCCTCATTCTCTGCGGGGTTCCATTTGGATCCTCCACGATATGACTGTGGTGGCTTCTCTCTTGCCAGAATCTCAGCTATCGGCCTACGGTCGGTTGGTAGGGTTAGATGGGCCCCAGCTCTCTCGCTGCATCCTGAAAAATACAAACACAATCTCCATCGGAGAGTGAGATCAGTGTAGGTTAACAAATGTACACAATTCTGGATTACCTAGATTCTATTTTTAGTAGTCTCCCAGTCACTTGCTCCCATAGTGCATCTTGTTTTGGGAGCCCAAAAGTACGGGATCCGGTGCCTATCGCCCTGAATCCCTAGTTCCAAACAAGGAGAGAGAGAGAGAGAGAGAATGAGAAATAGCATGCCAGAGCCCCAGCCACTGAAAGCAAACTCCAAATACATGCTCCACTTTGTGCATCTGGCTTTATGTGGGTACTGGGGAATCGGATCCCGGTCATTAGACTTTGCAGGCAAGTGCCTTGACCACTGAGCCATCTCTCCAGTCCCCCTCTTGGATTTTAACTGGGTATTATATAATTTCAGCTAACATTCTCTTGGTGTATCAATTATACTACCTTTATGTTTTTAGTGACTGCCTATGAGTTCACACTTTTGTGTTCATTGCTTTGGTTTGTTGGGTTGTTTGTAATGGGGTCTCATCTCACAATGTTGCTCAGTCTGGCCTTGAATTTCTGGGTTTAAGCAACCTTTCCTGCCTCAATCTCCTCCAGTAGCCATGACAGGCTTAGACAATTCAATTTAAGTAATCCAAGTTCATTTTCAAGTGACAGTTAGTGAGGGAAAGGAACCTGGTGTGGTCGTTTGAAGGGATGTCCCCCATAGACTCTGGTGTTTCAGTAAAGCCTGTAAGTTAGATCTCTAGCCACCGGACTGGAGGAGGTGTCACTGGGGGCGGATCCTGGGGTCCAGCCCTAAGGTTTGCAGAGAGATTTTGTAATGGGGTTTGGTGGTTTCTGGAATAGCCCTTGAACTCCACACCCTGAGTTCATGTCTGCTTTTAACCCAAACTGAGAAGGCTAATTTATAAACCATTACATTTTATTCAGAAATATACGAGGGAGATGGAGAGTCCCAGAAAATGGAAGGGAAAATGGGTCTACCCACATGGTCTGTGAACTCATGTGGGAGCACCCACCTGGGCCCTGGGCCATGAATAAGGGCTTAAGAGAGGAAAGAGAAGAAAGCCAGGGAGCTCCTGCAGGGGGAGGTGGGGGAAGTCCTCCCCCTGGATCTTCTTTTCTGGCATAGCAGGCTTTATTGGGGAATTAATTACTTGGGAAGTGGGGCATACATAGTGAAGCTGTGAAATCCCATCCACTGGTTCTGGGAGCGAGGGAATCTGCTCATCTGGTTTCCTTGTGGAATGGTGACGCCAGTTACTTCAACTGCTCATCAGGTGCCTTCCACAGTCTCCTGTTTTTCTCCTTCTTCCTTCTCTGCCTTTTATTGGAAATTCATCCACCCTTCTGCTCAAGCTCACAAATTCTTTGATGCATTTAGGTTACTTTTTTTTTTCTAGGATATCATTTTGCTTCCCGGTGCTTCCATTTCTGTTTACCTCACCCACCTGCTCTTGCACGATCCTTCTTTCTCCACTCCCAGCCCTTGGCACATTCGTCAGAATTACCTTCTCCATCCCCTGGGCCCACCGAGGCTGAGTCCTGTTCTGTTATCACTTTGTCTTCCAGGACTTTTGGCTCTGCTGTCCTTCAACATCTTTTCTTCTCTCTTTTTCTCTGTGTGTGTGAATAGATGTGTGTGTGTGTGTGTGTGTGTGTGTGTGTGTGTCTGTGTCTGTGTGTCTGTGTGCACATGCATGTGGAAGCCAGATCAGGCTTCATCTTCAGGAGTGCCACCCACCATTTTAAAAAATATATAATTTATTTGCAAGCAGAGAGAGAGAGAGAGAGAGAGAGAGAGAGAGAGAGAGAGAGAGAGAGAGAGAGTGGGGCGCCAGGGCCTCTAGCCACTGATAATGAGCTCCAGATGCAAGCACCACCCTGGGCATCTGGCTTCACATGGGTTCTGAGAAATTAAACCTGGGTCATTAGGCTTTGCAGGACAGAGCCATAGCTGCTGAGCCATCTCTCCAGCCACCCTACCACGACCCACCATTTCTGACACAGGGTTTCTTCTCACTGGCTCACCAGTTCCAGTGAGGCCACATATTCTCCTGCCTCCATTTCCGCAGTACGGGGATTACAGGTGTGTGCCACCATGCCTGGATTGTTTACGTGGGTTCTGGGCATCAGACTAAGGTCCTCACTTTATCCCAGCAAAACCCATTATTTTAAGATTCCTGGACTAGAGAGAAAGGCCTGGGAGTTTTTCCCAAACTCTTGGACTCTGCCCAGCTGCGGGGAATCTGATGGGCTGGTACAATTTTAAGGTTGGACACAACCACGTTGCTCAGAGAAGAAAGAATCACTGTTGCTTCTGCTGTGCTTTCCCTCGCATTTCATTTACACAAGAGTCGCATGTCCTTTGATCACACAAGGCCGGTGCTGTGTCCCTGGACTGAGAGCAGTGCCCCTCTTATGTCCACACATCCGCACATCCCAGAGTCTCCTGTTGCCCTGGCTGGAGAACTCAGGCCCTAGTGACAACACTGACCAACCGAATTCCATCATCAGAAGCCCTTTGACCTCAGGGGCAATGGAGACTGACAAGAGCTGCTTTGTCGTGAAGTCCTACCCCACACAGGCCACTCCTGTCTGGGCATTTCCGATGTCCTCTCGGGTCTACAGGGTTGAAGCAATCCAGTCCAGTTCTCTTCGGGTATGGGGAGTCAGCTGTGATGGTCCCCTGGGAGGGGAAGCGGGACTTGCACTGGCTGTATCAGTTACTTTCTCATTGCTGTGAACAAACACCCTCCCAGACGCAACTTATGGAAGGAAACGCGTTTAATTTGGCATACAATTTCAAGTGGAAGTCTCATGGCAGGGAAGGCATGGTGGCAGGAAGGGGAACAGAGCTGATCACATTACAGGCAGGAAGCAGCGGACAAACAGGAAGTGAGACTGAGCAGTAAAACCTCCAGGCCCATCCCCAGTGACCCTCTTCCTCTAGCAAGACTCCCACAACCTTCCCAGACAGTGCCACCAGCTGGGGACCAAGTGTTCAAACACACGAGCCCGTAGGGGTCATCTGACATTCAAACCAGGACACTGGCCAGCCTTCCACATGCTCCTGAGGACAGACAGCCTCCTGGGCTTACCTTTCCCTGAGAGCCAGCCTCAAGGCGTCCTGCAGAGAATTAAGGGAACACAGGGTTTATTCTCCTCTACCATCACCTCAGCTTCTTGGAAACGCTGTGGGTTTTCATTAAGTGGCCATGAAGATGATGAAGGCTGGAGTAAGCAAGGGTTCAATGCTCCTGTCTTAAGTAACAGGGTCTTGACAGGTTGAATGACTTCCCAGGGTTCATTCTGGAATTGGGTCTAAAGTACTGTGAGGCACAGTCACCTGACAACAGCCCGAGGAAGAGGGACACAGGATTGGGGAGGGGGATACTGTTCAATGTCAAAACCCCTAGGGTAGGAGTGGATGGATCATATTGTGTATCCCAAAAGTCATATGTTGAAGCTGTTATGTCTGGTTCCTCAAAACATGACTGTATTTGAAACTTAGTACTTTATTATTTTTAATGCATGTGTGGATGTGTGCAGACGTGTGTGCACATGTGGGCATGTTTGTGTGGATGCCAGAACGATAACCTTGGGTGTTACCTTTAAGAACACTCTCCACCTCCTCCTCAAGACAGGGTCTCTCTTTGGCTTGGAGCTCACCAATTAGGCTAGGTTGGCTGGCCCACAAACCCAGAGATCCTGGTAGAGGGCTTGCCTAGCATGCATGAAGCTCTGTGTTCAATCCCCAGCACTGTATAAACCAGATATGATCATGCATGTCTGTAATTCCGGCACTCCAAAGACAGAAGCAGGAAGATAAGAAGTTCAAGGTCATTCTAAGCTACATAGAGAGTTCAAGGCCAACCTGGGACACAATGAGACTCTGTCTCAAAAAAAAAAAAAGTCACATGAATGACCTTTAATCTAGTATAACTAGTGTCCTTACAGGACACAGACACGGACAGAGGGGTGAACCTGTGAGCACGGAGGGAGAAAATGTGTCTCCATAACCTCCAGGACTCAGAAATAAAAGTCCATTCTGGAGTCTCCAGTCTGGAGCGTCCTGTCACAGAAGCCAATGCACAGTGTTGATGACCCTTCTTCTCTGATGTAATTCAGGGTCTCCATGTGTCCCCTGCTCTGTTCTCCAGAAACTCCGCAGGACAGCCGCATGCAACAGCCAGCTAGGCTGCCTCCCTCAATGCAGAAAGTGTTCTACTGCAACCTGACCCTTTGGTCTACAGAGAATCCTGAGGGATGGGGGTGTCTTGTTGCATCGGGGTCCTCAGTTACAGTCTCGGAGGGGCCAGGGCTGAGGGGTTTTGTTTGTTTTTCTAATTGGCTCTGCCTGATCCATGTGGGAGCTTTGGGGAGTTTCAGTTTACAGTCAGAAAGATGAGAAGCCAAGGCCTTCCACTCCCCAGCCCACCTGCCTGTTAAATCTTGCTTTCTATCTTCCCCACTAGGCACATCTCTTTTATGACACTAGAAGCAGATGGAGGTCAGCTCCTGGCGGGCCCTGCTTCTGCACTGGAGGGTCAGAATCATCAGTGGCCTCATTACCCCTCTCAGCCTCTAGCCTGGATTTACTATTGCACCCCTAAAAGAGAAGGGGTGCCCAGATTCAAGCGAAATGATGGGGAGATGTGACACTGAAACGAGTCCCATCCTCTGGCCAGCGTGTACATATAATGTGCGTCAAACCCATCTTTAGGGTTAGGATTTGGCTCAGTGGTAGGTGCTTAACTAGCCCTGGGTTTACTCTTCAGCACTGGCAGGGGGGGGGTGTCAGTGGTTAGAGGGCTTGCCTAACATATGCAAAGCACTGACATCCATCCCTGCACCACCAAAAAATTTTTAAAATGCAATTATATGGAAGTGAACTCCATGGTTAGTTCTTGAGACTTGGGTCTAAATCTGGCTCCTCCATAGCTGGTCTGTGATGTTGAATCAAGCTTCAGCTCCTCATCTTGGAGATGTGTTTCATATTAGCTACCTTTTCATCACTGAAATTAAATAAATACCTGACAGAAACAAACAATTCAAGATTTATTTTGGCTCATGATTTCAGAGGGTTTAGATGACGGTCATTTGGTCCCACCTGCTTAGACAGAAAATTCTGGCAGTGGGTGTGTGTGGAGGAGCCCATCACATCATGGAAGATAGGAAAGGGGGGGCAGGGCAAGATAAATCCTCAGAGACCTATCCCTAGTGGCTAGAGAGCTAGGCTGAACCTCCCCACACTTCAAAAGCTTTCCAAAATGACACTAACAGTGGGGGACCAGGCATTCAACATGGGGGGCGTTTCATATTGAAATGTTAGCAAATAGAATATTGGTGTCTTTCAGATACCAGTATCGATCTTGAGTCCCTTATCAGCTACATGTTGCCTAGTCAACCAATAACAAGAGCAATCATTATAGGTATTTATGACCCAATTCCTTTCCCTGTCTGTGTTTGGGCTTTCATATTAATCACCTATTTGGCCCTCTCCCTGGTTATTTAGGGTGACCTTATAATTTACTATCCAAACAGAACACTTTTTGTTTTAATTAACATCCAGAAAATTGACTCCCTTTGGCATAAGTGCTATGAATTTTCAATGCAAGTATGAGCTAATATACCCACTACCATAACCTGGATTCATAATGACTCCATCAACCTAAAATAACTCACTAGGCTGGCTGGCTGTAATATGCCCATTTCTCACCCCAGTCCTGGCACTCCTTTGTGTTCTGGCATTGTGGCTGGCATCTGGCTCAGGGGAACGCTATGTGTTGATCAGCTTTACTCATTCAGCAGGCTGTCTGGGGGGGGGGCTCATCCGTGTTACTGTATGTATGGCTTGTTCCCTTTTCGTTTCTGCTTAATAGTTCATTGTATGGACATACCATGTTTGTTCAACTATTGGTGAATGTTTAGGTTAACTCAATTTGGGGCAGTTGATGAATACAAGTTCAGGTTTTTAAAAATATTTTATTTATTTGCAAGCAGAGAGATACAAAGAGAGACACAGAGAGAGAGATTATGGGCACACCAGGGCCTCTAGCCACTGCAGACAAACTCTAGAAGCATGCACCACTTTGTGCATCTGGTTTTTGCGGGTACTGGGGAATTGAACCCGGGTTCTTAGGCATTGAAGGCAAGCGCCTTAACTGCTGAGCCATCTCTCCAGCCCACGTTCAGGGTTTTGTCTGAACATATGTTTCCCTTTGACACGGTAGTGGGATTTTTTTGATTTTATGAGAAACTACTGAACTATTTCCCAGAGGGTTTTTGTTGTTATTTTATGGAATAATACCATCTCACTGTGGGTTTAGCTCACATTTCCCTAATGGTGGATGCTGCTAGCTGTGGTTTGAATGTGAAATATTCCTAACAGGGTCATGTGTTTGAACACTTGGTCCCCAGCTGATGGTGCTGTTTTGGGAGGTTGTAGAACAGACATAGGAATGGAGAGTCAGGATTAGAGGGTCCAGAGTCTATCATAGGTCTGCCCCCAACTTGCCTCTTTCTCTGTTCCCTGGTTGACCATCATGTGAGCCACCGAGCCACAAGCTCCAGCTGCCATGGACGCTGGCTGCTCCCACCACCATGCCTTCCCCACTAACATAGACTATATCCCCTTAGACTGGAAGCCAGAATACATCCCTCCTCCGTTAAGTTATTTCTGGCAGGTGCTCTCTCACAATGATGAGAAGGCAACGAATACAATGCCAAATGTCTTCGCATGTGTCCATTCAGTGTTCAGATGTTTAAGGGCTGGGGAGATAGCTCGGGGCCTGATACATGGCTCTGAGTCCCTGAGCTCATCATGTGAAAACAGGAAGCTGTGTTGGGTTTCTCTAATCCCAGTGTGCCTACACCAAGAAGGGAGGCAGAGAAGGAGAATTTCTCCAAAGCCCCTGAACAGAGCAGTGAACGATGAGAGACTCCGGGACCAACCTGAACGGTGTCCCCTGGCCTCCATCCATGTGCCATGGTATGCGTGTGCCCACACTCACATGCATACACAAACACAAAGAAATAAACTTTACCAAATTTTAAAAAGAAAAGAATCTGGTCACATCTTTTGTCTATTTTCAAACTGGGCTGATTATTTCCTTTGAACAAAATTCTGGACACAGTCATCTGTCTGTGAGATTTGTGATATGTAGATTCGCCCCCCCCCCATGCAGTCTGCCCTCCTGTTCTTTTAAAGGATCCTGGAAGCATCCAGGATGGAAAGTTCATTGCATGGAGACATCGTGTTTGTTTCTGGATTTTACAGGATCTTTGACAGAACACAATTAGCCCTCACAAGTCCATTGGCCCCTCTCTGCACCAGCTCTGCCCTCCCAGTCTTGTCTAAGAGCTTGTCCTAGCTCATTGTGGTTTCCCCCATGCATTTTATATTTTAAGCATATTATCCACTTGGGGTTGATTTTTGCATAAGAGCTAAGGTATGTGAAGGTTCAGTTTTGGGTAATGGTGGCCAGTTGTTCAATACCATTTGTTACAAAGCCTGCCCTTCCTCTCAAATTGTCATCGAACCTTTGTCAGAAATCTCTCGGCTGCTTGTGTGTCTCTGTGGGTTTAGTTCTGCACTCTGGCCTGTTCCTTCCACCTCTGTGTCTGTCCTTTCGCCAATATGACCCTCTGGTGTCGACTGTGGCTTTACAAGTCTGAAAAGTTTAGATTTTCAAAACCATTTTGATTATTCTCATTTCTTTACCTTTCCATAGAAATGTAAAAATTAGCTGGTCTGTATCTACAAAAAAAAAAAAATCCTGCTCTGACTTTTCTTGAAAGCGAGTTAAATCTGTAATAATCAGCTTGTTGAGAGTTTATTTCAGCCTTCTTTGATTGTCTTCACCTGGTTTCATTGTCTTCAGTAAGCAGAGGCCCTGCTTCTTTTGAGAGCTAATTCTTAAGTTGTTTTGAGGGGGTCAGGGGAGCACCTTTAAATCACACCAAGAGATTCTTCTCATGCGTATGTGTGTGGTATGCATGTGTGTATGGATGGGTGCTTGTGTGTGGGTGTGCCTGTGTATGTGTGGGTGCACACACATCTGTGGATGGGTGTTTGTGTGTGGGTGCCTGTGTATGTGCGCACGTGTGTGGAACCCAGAGGTTGACATTGGATGACGACTTCCTCAATCTCTCTCCAACCTAATTTTTGAGACAGGGTCTCTCAGAGCCCACCTATTTGGCTAGACTCGCTAGGAAGCAGTCCCCAGGGATTCCCTGTCTCTGTCCCCCAGTGCTGGGATTCCAGGCATGTGCCACCATGTGACATGAGGTCTCGGGTGCCAAACTCAGATCCTCATGCTGGCACAGCCAGAGCTTGACCCACTGGGCATCTCCCCAGCCCCACCCCAGGAGATTCTTGAGAGTTAGAAGAGGCAATATTAATGATTGTTCCAGGATGTAAGGGGGTACAGATTGAGAATTGCCCTTCCTATGCACAGGGCATTCCTGCCATGTGATGCTCACACTAAACTGTGATGTTTAGTCTTAATTGTTAACTTGATTGAGATGCACCTAAAAAATTAGCCAAGCATGCTTGTGTCCATGAGGGCACACTTCATTTCCAGAAAAAGATTAAGGACCCACTGCGGCAGTTACCTGCTCGCTGCTGGGACAGAATGCCTGACCAAAAGCAGCCCATGAGAAGAAAAGGTATATTTCCACTTACAGTTTCGAGGGGCAGCTTCATCGTGGTGGGGAAAGCATGTCGGGCCTGAGCAGGAAACCTGGGTCACTTCTCCACATCGACAAGAAGGAAGTAGTCTGAGTGAACTAACTTGGAGATGAGTTATATGACCCCAAAGCCTGCCCCTAGCAGCACACCTCCTCCAGCAAGACTCGACATCCCAAAGGCTCTACAACCTTCCCAAACTGCCACTACCTGGGGACCAAGTATTCAAAACACATGAGGACATGGAGGATTTTTACTCCAATCAACACACCTGCTCTGACTGTGGGCAGAACCATCCAATGGAATGAGGGCACCTATGGAGTAAAAGGGGAAGGAGGAAGCCACCAACGCAAACATCTTCATTCTCTCCCTCCATCTCGCCTTCCTCTCCTTCCTGCCAACATGGTGTGAGCTGCTCTGTTCCCCATCCCTTCCCAACCATGACAAACTGAACCCTGTGAAGCTGTGAGCCAAAATAAATCTGCCTTTAAAGCTGTTTATGTCTGGTATCCCTCAGAGAGATACAGAACCTAACAAGTCTACAGGTAGCCTTGTTCTCACACACAATGGGGCTGTTGTCCCCTGAGACCTGGGGACTTATCTCTCAGGACTGTGATGTGGTGCAAGATTTCATTGGGGGCACGGGGAGATGCCTCAGTGGGTGATTGTCCCACAATCATGAAGACCTGAGTTTGGGTTCCCAGCAACCACATAAAAGCTGGGCATGGTGGTGCACACCTGTGATCCCAGTGTTGGGGAGGTGGAGACGAGAGAATCCCTGGAACGAGCTGGTTCACTAGCTGAGTCAGTGAGCTACAGGCCTCATTCGTGGGAGACAAGCACTTTGCAGACTGAGCCATCTATCTCCCCAGCCCTGGGCTCAGTCACTGTCCCTGTTTTATGCTAAGGAAACTCAGGTGCCCCTGGGAGGCACTGGGGCTCCCAAGCCTTTTCCTCTAGTAAACCCACTTTCATTTTCCATTCTTTGGTTCCACAAACTTCTGTAACTTGCTTCTCATTTTCCTTCCCTCCCCTTCTCCCCTGTTCCTTGTCTCTCTCATTGATGGTGCACACATTCATCTCTATTTCCTACATTACAGATGTTTCCCTGGCCCATAACTTACATTTTCACTTTGTTGTGCTGCGTTTTTTGGTTCTTTCCCCCCATGCCAGAGCTTTAATTTATGAGGTATTACAAAACATCCATCTTTTGACATTAGCATATTATGCCTTGTTTAAGGCCCTTCCTATCCCAAGGTTATAAGCATATTTAAATTTTTTACTTGTACTTTGTCTGGAATTTATTATTTAATTTCTAAGTCATTCATCTATTTGCAGATTATTTCAACAAAGGGGCAAGGAAAAATGCATTTTTCCCAATTTTGTTAGCAACTGATCCAATGGTTATTAAATACTGATTTTATTCTCTACCTTGCTTTGAGATGTGGTCCTAGCCATATACTAAATTTTTACATGTATGTGGGATATTTAATGAACGTTTGTTCCTTGATCTTGTTAGAGGTTTCTGTACTTCTGTGGACTCTCATTGTTTTAATATCGGCAGAAATAAACTGGCCTGGGTCTTACCAGCTGGCTGAACCGTTTATATCCCACGTTCTCAATCCCGTTTATTTTTCAATACTTTTTAATTTGTGTTTTTGAATTTCCCATGCATAATTTGGAGGAATAGTCTTTTGCATTCCTGAACATATTTTATCATGGTTTTTTTTGCCAGGAAAACATGCCATATGTTATCTCTGCTTTTCATTATTGCTGGAAATTTCCTTGGTGGCTAATCCAAGGTGAGTTTTCATAAAATCTCCATATGTTTTCGGAAGGTTTTGGATTCTTCATTTGTTGGATCCAGAGTTCTGTGACCCCAATAGAGCATTCGAATTATTTATCATCGTCTGTGACTGTGCTGATTTGAACCCTTCGAGGGGAATCATTGTGACATCTCTGGCTGTGACATCTTTATTGATTTCCTTTTATATTTCTATCAGGTTTTAAAAATATTTTATTTATATATTTGCAAGCAGAGAGAAGAGAGAGAGGGAGGGAGGAAAGAAGGGAGAGAGAGAGAGAAAGAGAGAGAGAGAGAATTGGCACACCAGGGCCCCTAGCCACTGCAAATGAACTCCAGACCCATGAGCCACTTCATGCATCTGGCTTTATGTGGGCACTGGGGAATCGAACCTGGGTGACCAGGCTATGCAGGCAGGTGCCTTAACCACTGAGAAATCTCTCCAGCCTTTCTGTCAGGGTTTTTTATAATGAGAGAGAGAGAGAGAGAGAGAGAGAGAGAGAGAGAGAGAGAGAGAGAGAGAGAGAGTTTGCTACTGCAAACAAATTCCTCTTTGGATGTCCATGGGTACTGGGGGATTGAACCTGGGCCAGCATGCTTTGCAAATAAGCACCTGTAATTACCGAGCCAACTCCCCAGCCCCGATATTTCTATCAGTTATTCTCTGTGTACTTCAAAGCTGGGTTGTGAGGTAATCAAACATTCAGAGTAGCTGGTGGCTTCTCTTAGTAGCAGAACATCCTTTCTTGAGCCTGGCATTGTGGAGTACACCTTTAATTCCAGCACTCCAGAGGCTGAGATAGGAGGATTGCCATGAGTTAGAGGCCAACCTGGGCTAGAGTGAGACCTTACCTCAAACCTCATCCCCATAAATATATATATATATATATATATATATATATATCTTGTCTCTTAGATGCTGTTGTCTCATAAAAGGATAACAGTTCTGTTGGATGAGGGACCCACACACAGATTTATTGTACCTTAATCTTTTTGCTGTTATGGCTATTTTGAACTTTTATGGACACCCTTCATACATACAGACAATATGATCATAATCTTCCATCACCTTCCCGCTCCCAAATCCCCCTCCATTGAATCTCTTTTTTCCTGCTAGTATCTCTCCTGTTTTGATGTCATCATTTTCCCTCCTATGATGCAGGTCTTGTGTAGCAGTGCCAGTCACTGTGAGGTCATGAAGACCACAGCCATTCTGTGTCTGGAAGACAGTCTTGTAAGCATTTCTCCCCTTCCTTTGGCTCTCACCTTCTTTCTGTCACCTGCTCTACAATGGCCCCTTAGCCCTGGAGGGTGTGATAAGAGGTGTCTCAGTGCTGAACTGTCGCTTCTTCTCAGCACTCTGGTGAGGTTTGAGTCACCCCAGTGGTCACCACCATCTAAAAAGAGAAGCTTCTCTAACCAAACATGAGAGAGCAGCATTAATATATGGGCATAAACATAAGTACTTAGATGGCAGTTGGATGGGCATAATATATCCATTTCCTGGGACAACAGTGGTAACTTACTCACTAGGGCTTATGACTTCCCCAGTCATAGGCTTTTGACTAGATTTTCAGTATCCGGGCAGGAATTTCCTCCTGTAGAATGGGCCTCAAATCCAGCCAGTCATTGGTTTCCCCCATAGCAGACATGCCACCATTGCCCCAGTTGGTCCATTTGGCCTGGCTTTCCAGCCATAGAACTTACAGGGTTCACTATGGGTTCAGACCATTGATGACTTTTCTCCCCCAATGGGCTGCAGAGCTCTTCCCAGCATCCTGACAGCTAGTCAACAGGGAGGAGGCTTCCAGCTCAGCTCCAGCTTGATTTCTCTTGTTTTTAGTTTTTGAGACAGGGTCTCATGCAGCCCAGACTGGTCTGAAACTCACTATGTAGCTAAAAAAAAAAAAAAAGATCTTGAATTTCTCATCTTCCTGCTTCCACTGTCTGAGTTCTGGGATCACAAACATATACCACCATGTCTGATCAACACTTTTTCTTTAAAGATCCCATCTGAAATTCTGAGGTAGTAGGGGTTTAGGTTCAGCATATGCATTTAGGGAACAAGTATTCAGCCCATCACAGACACCCACATTCCTGCTTATATTCCATTTCTTTCCCTTGAGCCTTGTCTCTCTTTGTTGCTCTTCTACATCTTTTGGTGATTGTTTCATTGAAGGTTTCTGGGTGGGAAACTTGGTGGGGTTTTTTCCCCCTTTTCCAAACACTTGGGTCATTGCTTCACTGGACATAGAATTCTAATTGCAACCTTATTTTTCCTTAGAATTTTAAATCTGTTGTTTTCTCACTTTTGGTAATGTAAATAGATCCTTCCCATTGCATTTAAAAAAAAAAACATTTTATTTCATTTATTCGAGAGAGAGAGGGAGAGAGATTGATTCAGAATGGGTGCACCAGGGCCTCCAGCCACTGCTATCGAACCCCAGACACATGCACCACCATGTGCATCTGTTTACATGGGTCTTGGGGAATCAAACTCAGGTCCTTCTGCTTTGCAGGCAAAGGCCTTAACTAATTAATTAGCTCAAAAAAGCTAGAAGTAAACATCCTTTCCTGTGTGGGCAGTGCAGGAAGGAAATTCCAGAGACTCAGGAAGCCATTAAGTCTGGGGAAGGGTTGTAAGACCTCCAACCTAAGGCTATATAAAGGGGAAGAAATTCTCTCCTTAGCTCTCCTGCCTGTTTGCGGTTTTGTGTATGTGGTGTTGGTGATGGGTTTCTCTCTCTGCTCGGACCTGTGAAAGAGGACCAGCCTCTTTCACTTTTAT
>PVHP010043003.1:0-14676 GCA_004024765.1 Zapus hudsonius
AGCACCCATCAGTAACAACTGACTTGGGCCAGGAAGACCGGGATGAGTACTAAGATATACAGGATCCCTTGCCACAAGGACTAATACAGACAGCCCACGAAGGAGGATATACAACTGATCAGGGATGGGGAGGGGGGGAATTGGGGAAGTCGGGATAACAACGCATGGTTTGCCCACTAAATAATGTAACTCATTATGGTCAATGAATATTAAATTAAAAAAAATATCTAACTAGTTTCCAAAACCTGTTTATTTCTCTAGGTGGCTGTTTAAGGTTTTTGATCCATATAGTAGGGATTTGAATCATGAGTCTTTTCAAAGTTCCTGTGGTTTGTAGAAGGTTGAAACTATGTAAACAACCCGACTAATCATTGGAACGGTTTCCTCAGGCTCTGTCTAGACTCAGCCATTATTCATTGACTGAAAGTGTCAAGATTTCTCCTGTTATTGAAGTTTCTCTCTTGTATGCCTCGAAACAGTAGATCTCAGGAAATCCCCAAATATTACATTTCCTGTTTAAGAGGTGAGAAGAAGTGCAGATTGGCAGTTAAATATGGAATTAATATTTAATTATCTATTTTGTTGTTACCTGACAAACATATGACCCTCATGTAGATTGTGTTCTGAGTATTGAATAAACCAACCTAGAATCTTAAATAGAATGGTCATTTTTCTAATCCCCCTTCATGATTAAAATGACTTTTGGAAGCCAAAAATTGATAAAATTATCACTAGGTTACTAGTTTTCATGAAGCAGCTGAGGGTATATAAACTGGTTTATCAAGATTTGTTATTTACTTTTATATTTCCTTTGTTGAAAACATACCTAATCTTAGGCAAAGAGATATGCTTTCTGAATAAAATAAGCATAATATTTTGCTTTGGCTACTAAATGGTTATCAATAGTGGTTATAGATTATGAGATTAAGTATTGTATCGTCTAGGTGAGCCACCTCAGTGATTATTGCTCTTATCTGGGCTCTGTATATTCAAAAGGGATTAATTTGTGAAATTGTCAACTGTTGATACATAAAGATGGGCAAAATAAGTCTCTAAGTCCAAAAAGATAAATCATTGAATAATATTTTTAGAAGAAATAGAGCTACTTGACTAACGTTTTATTTTTCAAAATATGGTAAACTAGAATAAGCATATAAACAAAGTGTCTGGAATTGGCACAAGTCACATTGAAAAGGAAAAAAATTACTCTGAATATTTGATATGAACATTTACTAATTAATAAATATTTATAAAATGGAAATAGCAAAATATGAATGCCAAAAGAAGTCAAGACTGTTTGCCTATTGTCCTGGGATGCAGACAACATGCATAAAAATACTCATGTCAACCTGATAAATAAAATCAGGCAAAGATGATAAATTCCCAACATGGAAAGCTCATGGTCAGTTAGTACTGGTTAAGTTCAGAGGAGAAAAAACAGAGAACCAAACTGTGGATGCTCAGGAGCCAGAGAGTAAGTAGTTCAGGAGTGTTTTCAGCAGCATGACAATATTAAAAATGCTTACAGATTAGAGAATAATTAATCTTTAGAATAAGTTTTGTTTTCTACCATTGAGTAATGGGGTAAAAATTACCAGCAGCAGGACGTTAGTCAGGTACAGAGATTAATACTCTTTCCCAAATCATAAATAGCAGTGATTTATTTAGAGGTCAGGCACTGGTAAAATATTGATCTAGTAACCTCAAATCTTATTTGGAAACATGAGAAGATAACTAATACATATTTATTTATACAGTAAAATAAATGGAACTATCCAATTCTTCATAAAAAGATTTCATTGTGGTATGAAATTAATGTTGCTGACATATGTCAAATATGTGCTATTTCCCAAGCTCTGTATTCTATGCTTCATGGGTTTTATTGGAGTCATTCCTCACAATTCTGTGAAAGCACACCATCTTACTTAATTCTCAAGCCAAGTCTGTCAGATAGCAGATGCCATCATCCACCTTTCAACAGATGAAGAAACTCAATATCAGAGAGGTTTTGTAAATGTTCTGAGTCACAAATCAAGGGTTTGTGTCAAGAACAACCTTGACCCTAAAGGTAGTACTGGAACCCCAATGCTAGTATCAAACATAGATAGCTTTTTTTAACAGTGTGGGGCATAACAAGAGTGGACCAAACCAGGGGGGTTGATGATACCTCAAACATTCTCTTTGAGTTAATTGTTCTGAGGTAGCATCTTCTTCTTTACCTTCCCTTTTTCCTGTGTGTATGGTGTATGTGTAATTATACATGTTCATAATTATGCTTATGCACATGTGGTGTGTGTATATAAAAGCCAGGGGACAACCTTGGCTACTGTTCCTAACTATGCTGCCCATCTCTCTTGAGACAGGCTCTCTCATTGGAATTCTCTAACTGTAATAGACTGTCTGACCAATGTCTTCTGTCTCCTCTTCTCAAGACCGGGATTGAAGACATGTGCTTCCCCACTAGCTTTGACAAGGTCCTCAAGATCAAACTCAGGGCCTCATGCTTCCAAGGCATGAGTTTGACGAACTGATCTATCTCCTAATTGGTAGTGTTTTCTCATTGTACTAGATTACATAACCAAATTCAGAGAGTATAGTAAGGGTGGATCCAGCAGGATGCAGCTTTATAAAGGACGTGGAAATGGAGAGTTTTTCCACAGTAGTGGTGTGAGTCAGTGGTCTCCAATATGAGAGCTCTACAAATCTAGAATATGAAGTGTGATGTGATTACCTCTCCCCAGTCTCTACTCAGACTTTCGTATCCAGTTCAGAGAGGACGACTAGGAGCTTGGGAGCCAGAGAGACTTGGCTTTCTCATCTTTTCTCTTCTGCCTATATTGTTAAAAGATAATGATATTTTCCCTTTGAATCTCAGTTTCATCCTGTGTAGAATGGTAAATGATAGGGTGGGGGGGTCCACAAAATCTCCTTCAGAGCACTGGTGAATTGTAAAGATGTATCCGAAGTACGTTGTGCAGTGCCTGGAAGAGAATTAATACTCGATAAATGGCAGTGATTATTAGATGCTTTTCACAAACTACCATTGTTCCTAAAGTGAAAAAACTGTTCAAAGAGAACAATGAAATCGGAGTGAATTTCCTGTTCTCTGCTTTTCATCAAAGGCAATGCAATGCACAGAGGCTCTGAGAATAAGCCAAAGCCTGAAGCCTCCTTCTCTGTTTAATGTTGTACTAGGACCATGAGCGAATGAGAAGGTGAAATTCATGCATGGCTTACCATGACACACGTGGTCAAAGATTGCCACAGCCTCTGCATAACTGATTTCAGGGAACTGTTTAACCTTCGAACATACCCGCAACAAGTTCAGAGACACAGCATCTTCAGGAAGATGGTTAGGTTTTGACATTGTCATAGCAGAAGTAGCATATAACAAGTATGTAATAATTCACTTTGACTTACTTAAGGATTATACCTTTATATCTTTAATGAGCTCCTTTCCAATGCTGAGAAACCACCAGCCATATGTGTCTTCTCATTCTCCTTACAATGAATTACAGGAGACTGAGGAGAAGCAGTGAGAGTTTCCATTCTATTACATCTATTTCTGTTTCACCTTAGAGATTAAGACACACATTCAGAAGTAATATATTACCCTTTTTCACACAGCAAGGAAGAAAAATGAGGTCCTTGCTTGAGGATACATAACAAACCAAATTGTCAAGCCCCCAATGGGAACCTGATCTTGAACTTAGGTTCAAATCTGCTTGCATCATTTCACAGAGAAATTCATTGACCTTTATGTGGTGCTTTGCAACCTTATCCATACATAACCTAACTTGGTCCTCACATTGTTTTGGAAGCAGAGCAAGCCCTATCCTTCCTTTAGGGATCAAAAAATGCCCTCAGATAGAAATAAATAGATGTAGGACTTGAATTTTAAAGTTCAAAATGTTATTCATTCATTCATTAATTCATTCAACTCGTGGTCTTGAAGGTCTTCTCTGTTGATCAGGAAATATGAAAGGGTCCTTGACTTTATGGAGTCAGATGCTAGTCAGGGTGATAAACAATAAACATGGGTTGCCAGGGGAAATTGGTTAAATATATTTGGAGAAAGCAGAAACCATTTATATACAATACAGACGCATGTCATGAGAATGCTGAACACTGCTATAAGGAAGAAACAAGCAAGTCAATAAGTGCTCATCTGTGCAATAGTGGCATGAAACATAGGGGGTAATCAATTGCTTAATGATTGGATAAGAGATACTTTGAGTGACAAGGAACCCTTAACTGGAACTGGGATCCATGGCAAAATCTTATGGAGACCCAGGTCCTGGGTTCTAAGGGGAAACCCCCACTACCAGAAGCTACAGAGAGGCTACACCATTAGAATCTTGTCAAGTAAGCAATGTTTGTCTCATGTAACCTATACCGATCTCACTCTCAAATGGAGTTGTTTTTGTATTTTTCAGAAGGCAGTGAGAGAGCCAACTCCACCAACAAGCCATGGGATGATGGCTGGCATCCTGGCAGGAGATAAACCACCCCTGGTCTATCATATAGGACCCAAACGAAACCTATGAGAAAGTGGCGAGATAAACAAGAGACCTATCACCACAGCAAGTCAGGTAACACATGAAAGGTCACTGGAGACAGACACCAACAATATCCAACACAACCCAAAATAGAAGTTCAGAGACACTTAAGATCTCAACAATAAAGCATACTTAAAATTCACCCACTATGACTCAGAACTGAGAGGAAGAAGGGGCAAAAAGAATGTAAGAGCCATGGTGAAGGGGAATATCCAGAGATATTGCCCCCCTCAGCAATAACAAACTGAGTGGGGTGGGGAATATGGCTACCTGTTGTGCAATTCATAACCCCCTATCCTATGGACATATCTATTATGCCCACCGAGGAGGGTCCCCAGTGGGATGGGGACAGAGAGGAGGAAAAAGGGGCACCATCACAAGATTTGTTCATACAATGTATCTAGTTATTATCAATAAAGATATTTTTAAAAGTGAAGGTCAATGTCAGAGAAAAATAGTTTCAAAATGCATTTAAAAGACAAGTGATAAGTAGAGGGAAGAAGCTGCTTTTGATAAGAGGACAGAGGTAAGGCCTTTTGATGCTGTGACATTTGAGGGAAGTGAGCACAAGTCAGAAGAATGAAGTAAGACTTTCCAGAAGGACATGTCAGTGTCAAAGGCACTCTAGTTTATGGAAAAACCAGAGATGGCCATTCAAGAGAAAGGCTGCCTTGAATACAAGGAGATGGTTTGGGTGCCCAGCAGACAAAGAGATGGAACAGGTCGGCTCTCACACTGCATTATGATTCCTTTCAGAGAACTCACTGGTTGAGAACAACTCACATATGATGGTCCTATGCCTCTGCAGGTTTCCCGACACTGATAATTCAATTCCCTTCTTGTACTTGATGCATTTCTTCCCAACCATTCATGTTTTATCAGCAACTCTCACATCATCCAGGGACTGCCAGCATTATTGAAGCCCTAACTTCTTGGACAGATGTGTACTTATGGCATAAGCAAAAGGTCATGTGCATTGTATTTTGACTTTGTGGTTTTTCATCACAAATGCATAGGATTTTCTTAAAAATACAAGTGATACAGATGATAGATGACAGATGATAGATAGATAGATAGATAGATAGATAGATAGATAGATAGATAGATAATACATAGATAGATAAATAGAGAGTGTTCCAGGCCTCCTTGCCACTCTAAGCGAACTCCAGATACATGCATCATTTTGTGCATCTGGCTCTACCTGGGTACTGGCGAATTGAATTTGGCAAGTCAGGCTTTCCAATCAAGTACCTTCAACTGCTGAGCCATTTCCCCAACCTATGAATAAATAGTCTTAAAAATCCAAATGTAGGAATATCATTATTTTGGAAACCCCACAGATCTTCTAAGTGATCACTTAAAATAAAATCTCTGAAAATGAAGTAATTTCCTCAACCAGTGCCTGAGGGAAAAAATCCTATTATCAGTTTATAATGATTCATTGGTAATCAGATTTACATGTGAGATTTCTGCTGACATCAAGGTGATTATATTGTCTATGTGTAAAAGCTTGACAAGAATCTGAGAATTAGAATTATTAGCCAAGACCACACGTTCATCTAGCAGACTTTTATGTAACCTGTTATGTATCTTGTGATTTGTATTCTCACCATCATTTGAATAGCAAACGTTATGTTAGTAACGGCCTTTCCATCAGCTATCTCTGAATGAAGCAAAGCTACCATGGACGAGTATACTGAGTAATGGCAGATAAATGTTGAAGTGTCATTGCAATATAATCAGCAAGTTTCCAATCTGAACTTTTAAGGAAGCTAGCTCTCAGTTCAAATACATAACTATGGAGCAAACAGTAGACAATGCACTTTGATGTCAGGTAGAACAGGCTTTAAAACGAGACAACTGAGGGAACGAAGGTGAAATTATTTTTTTCAAATACATGATCATGTAATAAAATATGAACACTTACATTTCAACAGATGACATGGTTTCTTATTCTCTTCTATTTTTACAGCTTGCTCTGAATATAAGAAGTGCTGTTCCATTTAAAGCCTCAGGATTACCACACTGCCCTTTGGAAGAGATATTTTCAGAAGAACCTCAAATCCCTAAATCCAAAGATGCCTTTGTAGCCTATAATTTAAACCCATAAAAACAGTAAACAATACCTCACTGTTCCAAGTGATACCTTCAGGCTGTGTGAAAGTGTTTCTGAATGGTTGCCACCAGCCATCTGAGGCTATAACTAGGGGGTCTCCATTCCCTCTCCTCCACTCTTTCTAAAGGCTTCACTCCACAGTGCCGCTTCCTCTCTGGTATGGAACCACAGGCTACGGCGCTCAAAGAGGACCATTACTCTCCACTCCCTGGTGCCTTTCCCTCTCAGTCCTCAAGAGTATCGTGGTGGCGTGCAAGGTGGAATGGGGTTCGTCCTCTCCCCCTTCATCTACTCCTGCCATAGCTTTCTTCAAAGGCTCCTGCAAGCTCTGATTTAGAGACACCATGCTGGAACCTGCTGAAGATATATATATATATATATATTCATATATATATGTTACATAACATATATATATATATGTTAGCAATAGCAAATCTGTTTTACTGAGGGAAATGTGAATTCATATTTAAACAGAATTAGAAACATGTTTATCTTAAGGACATCCGGGGTCAGTTGCAAATAACTAAATTCAGAAAAGTAAAGTAACTATTAGAATTCCTCTTACACTCCTTTCACATACAAAGCTTCTTTTGATTTGGAAGCACCTCTGCCAGGAAGGTGCCAGGGGCATGTCTACTCTCTAAAATGACAAAGCTAAAACACAGAGATGATCCTTACTATACCCCAACCAAAAAAGCAAATATGTCTTTCTTGATTTGAATCTGTGTTCTAATTTCTATATAAAATTGAATCAAGTCATTGGGTGACCATTTATGAAAGCAATAAGTAATAAGATGGGGGGAAAAGTATCTGATTATCAAGGAGTGACTGAATCCAAGGCTTCCTGAACATTTTCTAATTGTTATGCAGCTTCTGTGGTCTTCATTCTAGGCCTTCTAGTTCTTATTTGTAAGCATCAAGATCTTCAAGTGACCTGGAAGGCTGTAGCAGCCATTTAATGAGTATGCTAAATTATAACACACTAATGGATTTGTATATATTTGAAAAAAAATTAAAAAACATTTAAAATGAATTTTGATAATCTCGGGATTTTTCACTAAATATAAGTGGAAGTTCCCTTAATGGTTCCACTCATTGCTGCATGGAATGATGAAGACCAACTGCCACAATTTAGAATTTGTTATTTCTGGAATCATGTAAACTTCTCTCGTGTATTTTGTAGACAAAAAACTGTACAAGTCAATCTTGATTTTTGCTTGTTTCATCCTATTTATTGATCATATATAAAAAAGATTCAATTATACAAATAATACCCTCAAGATTGGTTTCTCATTATTTTCCAAAGCTCCATTTTTATCCATCCAACTCCAATAAATCCAATCAGCTAATGTACAAAGGAGAAAAGTAGAAAGTATATCAAATAAAGAAAAACTGAGAGCAAACACCACTCATGCTCTGACAGAAGTTCAGGAAGACTATGAGATTATGGGTAAATATTGAGGGCTAGAAAACCAAAACATACTTTCCCCTTCTTCCTAGGCTCAGAACCAAATAGTAACGCTGGAAGTCTTCCTGGAAGTTAGGTGTGGCTGTGCGCTTAAGCTTATTCCAGTGGGGACATGGGCAGAAGTGATCTGTGTGCTGCACTCACCATCCGAGACACTGTAATGACATGACCACAGCAATTTTGGAAATAAGGGATGCTTTGAAAGCGTGTGGCTGTCAGCCTGGTCCTGCAAGTGAGTCTTCATGGGGCAGAGACAATATGGCTTTAAGCACTTTTCTTGAGCTTTTTCCATAGGCAGCAGTAACTTAGCCTACTCTGACCACATGTGCATATAACACGCACACACACATATGTTCAATAAAAATATAAAAGACGTGAGATAGATACGATTTGGAAGATTTGGAAAAATAGAGTTAGCAATATACTACATAAAACAAAACACTATTAAGTATATTAAAATGTCTTAGTAATATTTGAAAAAAAAAGAAACCAATGCTGAAGAGCTTGAATTAAACTATGAGATATAATGATACGTATGTGTTCTGACTAATGTATCCCATAGAAACAGTCAAATGGTTATACTTACATCTTGGAAACTTCCAGTATTTACCAAGCCAAAAGAAAAAAAAAGGAAAAATAGCATTTTGAAAGTGAAATGTAGAAATGACACTTTTTGTTAACTTTGAGAATCCGTATTCTTCAGTTTGACAAATATTTCCAATCCTAATTTAGTTGTGCTGCTCCAGTGTAAAGTGAGAAACTTCCCTCTCTCATTTTGTGAAACTGTCTAGTTCAAGGTTTGACATTGTTGGCTGATAATGTGTGTGTGTGTGTGTGTGTGTGTGTGTGTGTGTGTGTGTGTTTGTGGTGTACGCATGCACGTGTGATATATATATATATATATATATATATATATATATATATATATATATATATATATATATGCATGTGTGTGGGGAGCAGATACAAGCACCCAGTGCCCATGCATGTGGAGGCTAGAGGAAGATATCAGATGTCCTTTTTAAAAAGCCTTTCTGCCTTATTTCCTTCAGACAGAGTCTCACTAAACCTAGACTGGCTGACTGGCAAACCCCAGGAATCTTCTTCTGTCTGCCCTGCTCACTGCTGTGGTTCCAGGCATGAGTGGCCACACTCAGTTTTTATGTAGGTGCTGGGGATCAAACTCAGATCTTTATACCTGAGCTCCAAGTGTCATTAACCACTGAGCAATCCTCCAAGCAGTGCACTGAGAGTCTTTGTTTACCAATATTCAAGCATCCTCTCAATGTAATACTTAATTTTAGTTACACTTGCATTTGATTATTACTGATTCTTTAGTTTTTCAGCCATATCTTTGCTACTTAATGCATATAAATGGCATTCTGAATTTGCACCTTAAAATTCAATCCAAGCCATGCATATAATCTTATAACCCATCCTTAAGAATAATGTCACGCTAATATAAACCAGATTTCTGAGACACACTTCACATCAGTTCACTCAATATGTATTTAAAAGCTGATGAGTGGAAAGAAGAAATAGTTTCTTGGATAATGAGCCAAAACAAGTTATGTGTTAAAATAAAAAGCCTAAAATAAAGGCTTGCTTTTGGGAATTATTACAATATCAGTCAAAGAAAACATGTTTGGACATTTCCAAACATAGAATTAAAAACACCCCCTAATTCACTGGAGGGAAGAGAAATCCCAACATAGTAATACAGGTAGGAAAACACAAGCATCAACTACTTGGTGACTGAAGCCATGGAAGCAGTTGATAGGAGCTATACACAAAGGACTTCATGTCCTGCCACTCAGACACAGTAAATAATCCACCTTGAGCAGCACTCAGCCTCCCACTGGATGTGCCCTTTCTTGTAACAAAATAATAAAGCTAATCATTGCTGTCCTCTGTGAACACATTCAAGACAGGGCATTAGAAAACATGTACATACACAAATAAGAATCGGATTATGGAGAATTCTACCACACATCACATAAGTTTCAAATGAGAGTTTGCCATGTTCTCCAGTGTTTGAAAGGGACCACAAAGTGAGATAAAGAATGGAGGTGTTGATTTTTCCACACAGGGTAGCAAATCAAACTCATATGGCCAAATCAAAACCAGAATCAGATTGCGAAAAAGTCCACACAAAGCAGGAAACTGTACAGAGAAATCTCAAAATAAGGATGCAAGTAAAAACAAAAATATCCGAAGGAAAACGGCAACATGATATACTATTGGAAACCGTAACAATGACTCATGCTAAAGCTCAACATGTTTCTATATGTTTCAGCAACTAATCTGGGCTGAGCATAATCAGATCCTAAAAGTGATGTAGGAGAAATTTTATTCAAGTTGTCATGTTACTCTTGGTTTAGTGATAGAAGTAAAGGGGATATTATATATAGGGCACATCTATTTATGGTTAAAAGTAAATAGCATAAAGGATAGAGAGATGGCTCCATGGTTAAAGTGCTGGCTTGCAAAGCCTAGCAACCTGGGTTCATGTCCCCAGGATATATGCAAAGCCAGGTATACAAAGTGGTGCACGCATCTGGAGTTCATTTGCAGCGGCTGAGGATCTGGCATGCCCATTCTCTCTCTCTCTCTCTCTCTCTCTCTCTCTCTCTCTCTCTCTCTCCTTGAAAATAAATAAAATATTTGTTAAAAGGAAATAGCATGAAACACAGACAAAGTCACTAGCTTACCCAAGCTCACCAGAAATAGTTCTAACAGTGGTCTTTCTTTAGTACCTAACCTGAATTTCCTGAGCCCTCCTCTATTTGAAAACAAAGGGATTTAAGAATATTTTTCTTTGTCCATATTGCTCTTGATGTTTTCATTTTAATAATAATAAAATAAAGACTGCTTGAGTTTTTGAACATTTATCATGTAACATGACAGTCAAATAACATTTGATGTGCTTATGTCATTTCATAACCCTACTGTATGCATGGAAAAATTATTTGTTTGGGGAATAAACAATATCTTGTGCAGTGTTACAACTATTTATCTTAATTCAAAACTCATTAATATTTGCACTATGCATCCTCATAGTCTCTTTTAATAATTTGGTGTTTCTGAGTCTTGTTAAGAGATTAAAAACAAAGTTGATCTTTGAAAACCTGGGTATTTTTTTCCAGGTTTGCTGTTTAGCTATCAAATATTTTCCTAAATTATTTTGATCAAGATGATTAGAGATCTCATTTCTAAACTATCCACCACAGTAAGGAACATTAGAAGCTTGGCAAAGAAAGAAGATATTAATTAATTAATTATGATTTTAGAATCATGGATAAAACAGTAGTCAGTGAAAGAAAGGCGGGTGAAAATTTTATGATCTGGTAAACATCTTCCCAGGCTCGTGAGTATACTATCCTGGCTGACAGAGACTATGTCAGCTTTTCAGATGGTGTTTAAAAACTAACCCTATGTCTATATGAGATCAAAATAGCACGAATGAATTTAACCCAGATGCTTGGCACTCACTCCTTAGACGCAACCTATGTCATATCTTCCATTTTCTACTAGGACACAGCAGAGGAAGGGTGTAACTGCCCGCAGTTGTTGAAGAAAGAATATTTCCAGACAAGCTTGCATTAATATTATAAGCTTTTTTTTTTCAAACCTCCCTTCCACAGTCCACTGTTTAAATTCCTAAAATGCAGCAGACCTCATGAGTTTCAGGCAGACCTACTCTGCTAGGAATTGAAGGAAGATTTGCACATTTCCTCTCTGACATGTGGACAAGCAGACGTTCAATCACAGGCCTTCAACTGCTCGCTGGCTTTCTTTGTCTTCATTCGCACATAAGCCCTTGCCAAATTCCCATTGAAAATGCAACTGTAGAGCCTGCAAAGCTCTCCTAGTTTTCAATCTCTTCGACAGAAAGAGAAAACGAAGTCTGACTTCAAATAAATAAATAGAGATGGAAGGCAGGCTCCATCGTCAGCACAGCATCAGCAAAGCACTTAGTGATAATGGCCTAAAGTGTAACCGAATCAGAAACATACAACTCGGCAGTAATGTCACTCCCAAACTGTAGGAGATGTTGAAGGGGATGCCAAGTCAAACAGGATGATAGACTTGACGCAATACATGTTTGCGACACTTAGGGGTCATCAGTTCAAGGCCACCCACTTCCTGGTGGCAGGAAGTAGGGGCAGCTGCCCCATCTCTGGAGAGTCAAAGGAAATTCCTGCTCACACAGCCAGCTCTCCCAGTCTATGGATGACAGATAAAGGGGATTCTTGTTGGTGCACAAGGAAGCAATCTTTGCCCCTGCAGTAGAGAGATGAGATAGCTCTCCCATGACCTTGAGTTCATTGGTGATTCTTTGGCCAAGCTAGGGAACAGGTGGGCAATGGAAGTCTCACCCACTTCCCTTAGTGGGGTAACTAGTGACTATGACGATAAATGGAGGAATCTGGGAGAAATAGTAAAGAGACACCAGGTCATTTCAAAGCCATTTGACAAGCATGGTGTCTTCATTAGGAGAGCACAGATTTTCTGTTGTCTCTTTCACAGTAATTTCCCATGTGCTTAGAACCATGTGCAGTTGCCACTGGATAAATCTGAAGACCCTCTGACCCACAGTCTTCACAGCAATGCAGTTTAGGCTTTTCACAAGCACACTCAGTCACTGTCTCATATAGACATTATTCAACTGACTCTATATTTCAGTTCAAAAAGATTGCATTGTAAAAAGTGACCTTTTAAATTACAATTTGAATGTTGGGGTAAATTAATAAATATTGCTTACAAATAACAAATATAATAATAGTGAATTCTAATTAGTTAATTCTACTTGGGTAAATAATATTAATAGTCCAAGCACTCTTCTAAACAAATTACATATATTAGTTTGATATTTTTCTATAAAATTCCATATGATCTTAGATGTTAGAAAAATGAGATGCAGAGGTTAGGTTTCCTGCCCAAGGTCATTGAACATGCAGGAGGGAAAGCAAACTTCAAGTCTAGGCCATCTGGAGTCAGAGCACATAGTATTTTCTCTTTATAACCTAACTATTTAGCAACGAGCTAAATATAGATTTAAAAGGAACTGTGATATATGTATGTGAAATAATAAAAATGACTTCTTGGCGAAATGAACAGGAATCATATTTAAAGTTAGAATCATTTCCTTCAATTAGTCACTTTTGAAAGAAATACACTTAGAATAATCAAATGTCACTCATTAAAACATGTGTCACTGTTCCCCAATAGTACCACCACAGCTGGCTTATAAACCACACTAGAAAATCAGCACTCCTAGTTTAGAGTCTTCCTCTATTTCCCACTAGAAACTTACATGCCTTTCAAAGCCAAATGATTCCTGGCCATTTCCCAAATGAAAGTCCACGTTGAGACATCAAATATGTTATCAGTCATAATGAATAGTCTATAGATTCTCCTGGGCCATAGATTATTGGGAATTGGCCCCAGGTTTTTATGCTTGGCTACAGTTTCCTTGCAATGTATGTGCCCTTCAGGGAATAGCTGTTTAGAAGTGGAGATAGATCTTACCCTTGCAGTCTTATTGTTCAATATCATCTAAAGTTGTGCCCAGGACATTACAATTTAAATGGAGAGATAATTTTTGACATTAAAAAGCTTCAAGAGTTAATACAAAAGGTGTAAACAAAGAAGCACATTAGAAAGCCAAATTGGTGAATGATGAATGAGGAGATAGGTGGCAACCAGTTAGTTAGAAGGGCTTCAGAGAAGAGGTGACTCTTGACTTGAGCCTTAAGAAAAGAGAAAAAACAAGACAACATTTTAATCATCCTGCTAAGAGCTGTTAGCAGGGTGGATGGATGTATTTGATGAGCAACTCTGAATTCCTGGCCCTCCTGTGTTTGCTGAAACATTCAAGGCCCAGCGATGTGCCATCATTAATTCTCCAAAAAAAAAAATAAAAACGAAAAACACAGTTGCATTTTTCTGCGCTGAAATGAGAAAAGCAGAAGAAAAAAGCCTATGAAGGAAGACACACAGCATTCTTATACAATGATCAAGAAAGTTTTTGTGTATGTACCTCTACTTAGGTGGAGAGGTGTGGAAGGGAGAGATGGAACTTAAACTTGTCTTTCCCACTCAGTACTGGGAAATGTTTGCTGGAGTTGCTACTTGAGAAGATGTTGTAGATATAAGAACAGAAGAAATACCTAAAAGTGCCAGGATGAGGTCAAATGCTTCTCTACTGCAATGCACCTCAATGTATTTAATCCTAGAAGAATTAAGTTAATTTCTAATAGAGGCAGCATATTCTGTTAATGCTTAATTTCCTTGCTGTCAGGAAGACCAAATTCAAAGAATTTTTTACTGTGATGCAGTCATGCCTCTCTAGATTGAATACCAATGACCAAGTTGCTCATTCTGATAAATATCATCAGAGTTCTGCTGATCAAACAGGAGACCCACATCCTGAACTGGAACTACTACCATGGAAAGTCATGGGTGACATCAATTTAAGACAGCATTGCCAGGATTGAGGACATAGGCATGGGGTACTCATGAAATATCCT
>PVHP010043004.1:0-14746 GCA_004024765.1 Zapus hudsonius
CCCCCCTTGAGGAGACATTTTCTTTAGTGGGATAGCCCAGGCTCATGCAAATAAATCTAATCAAACTCAGTGGGACACACACACACACACACACACACACACACACACACACACACACGTGAAAGTGGGAGGAGACTCGTTGAGAAGGAATTTTCTCAGGAGTGGAAGACAAGAAAAGGTAATGGGAGTGAATCTGATCCAAATACTTTATGTACATCTATGAAATTACCAAAAAAAAATGAGGGACCTGGGCTGGAGAGATTGCTCAGCGGTTAAGGCACTTGCTTGCAAAGCCTAATGACGCTGGTTCGATGCCCCAGTCCCTGTGTAAAGCCAGATGTGCAAAATGATGCATGCATCTGGAGTTTGTTTTCAGTGGCTGGAGGCTCTGGTGTGCTCTCTCTCTCTCTCTCTCTCTCTCTCTCTCTCTCTCTCTCTCTCTGCTTGCAAATAAAATAAATAAATATTTTAAAAAATGAGCCTGAAGAATCCAAAAAAACCATCAATGAAAATTTTAGTCAAAAAATGAAAAAAAAATTTTTGAGTCATAGTAAAAATGCTCCCACATAGAGTAAGAGAAGCAGATTACCAATGTCACGTCCAGCATGAGCTCGTGTATGATGGATAATTTAATAAAATTTATTTGTATGTTGATGAACATGTATATACTTGGGGAAATCAGGGCATTTATACTCCGACGTGTTAACAGGAATTCTCTCTGGCTGGTAGAATAAAGGACATCCATTTTTTTTTGTATAAAAAATATTCTGCAGTTGTATAAAAGATATTTTTATTCCCAACAGTGTTCAGTAGAGTTAAGTTTATAAATGCTAATATTTCCATTCCAGTAAGACATTTTTTTCTTCTAAAATGACAGAATGAAATGAAGCTGGCCATTCCCTATCCAACTGTCCCTCTCGTACCTGAGACAAACTGTTCTAAAATTGATGTCCTTGGGAAAAGGACACAGTTGGATTGTTGGCATGAAAAATGATCTTCCAACAGGAAGAAGGGGGAATTATAATTGCTTCTTTCAATGGATTTTATTTTGAAAATTTCTGATGGATTTATAGCTTCCTCAGGCCTTTACAAAAGTTCCCCAAATATATTCATCAACAAAAATGGTTAACTGATTTAGGTTGCATGAAACCTCTAAAGGAGACGCAGTGAAAAGCTCCCCAACTGTACGAAGTTACCATCTGTAAGGCCAAGTAGTTATATATAAAAAAAAAAACCTCACTACATTCCCTACTTCATAATCTAGCCCTTGGTGGTACATTATTTTATGTTCTTCCCTTCTTATTTTATTATTTATGTATTTTCAAGGAGAGAGAGAGAGGGGGGGGGAAGATTGGGAATATCAGGGCCTCCTGGCACTGCAGAAGAACTCCAGATGCATGTGCCACTTTGTGCATCTGGCTTTTTACATGGATGCTGGGGAATTGAACCCAGGTCATCAGGCTTTGCAGGCAAATGCCTTTAACCACTGAGCCCCCCTTTAAATACATGGGTGTGTATTTGCATGTGTTTATTTGTGAGGACATGTGTGCATGAGGAGGCCAGAGGACAAACTTGGGTGTTGTACCTTAGGGATGGTGTCCACCTTTTCTTTTCTTTTTTAAATATATATATTTATTGTCCATAATGAGTTACATTATTTAGTGGGCAAACCATGCGTTGTTATCCCGAATTCCCCAATTCCCCCCCTCCCCATCCCTGATCAGTTGGATATCCTCCTCCGTGGGCTGTCTGGATCAGTCCTTGTGGCAAGGGATCCTGGAGAGCCTAGTACTCAGCCCGGTCTTCCTGCCCAGAGACTTTCATTGCCCTCCGAGGCCAGACTCGATACCCAGCAAGTCCCAGGGACCAACCCATTTCTGCTTCCAAACATTGGGAATATAAGTGCATTCCACCATACCTGGCGTTTTTACTGAGTGATGGGAATCAAACTCAGGTCCTCCTATTTGGGAGGCAAACACTTTACCCATGAAGCCATCGCTCCAGCCCTAGGTTTGAATTAGAGAGTAAACTGTGTTATGTTAGCGTTAGTCTCTGACTTATAGACCTTTTTATCTAGAAAACTGATCCCAAGCTAGAAATCCGTGAGAGAAATGACAGAGCGCCCTTAACCTGTATTTAGTGTTTCAGACAGTCTCACACTCTACAACCATTTGGTCCAGATGAAATGTCAATTTCTTTGTTTTTGGTTGGACCTAAAACAACAGAGTGAAAAGCTCGGTTGTATCTTGTTTGCTCGAGGTGAAAACTGATTGCTGAGGACATTAGAGAAAGTTCCAGAATGTGTGTGGAGGATTGGTTATCACAGCCCCATGGGTTAGGCAATGAAGAATTGCAAGCCATTGGCCAAGAACCTAGTAACATGATGTCACTTGACCTGAGGGGAAGTAGCTATGTCTGTCAAGATAATTTATTCAGTGTCTTAAATCAGCAGAACAAGTAACAGGTTCTTGTCCAAGGGGGTTCATTCCTACCACATTGAGACTGATTTCTCATAGGTTCCGTTAGAAAAACCTGGGAAACATTCAAAATAGCTTTATTTGAGAGAGAGAGAGAGAGAGAGAGAGAGAGAGAGAGAGAGAGAGAGAGAGAGAGAGAGAGAGATGCACACAATCCACCACTTTGTGCCTCTGGATTTCCGTGGTTGCTGGGGAACTGAACCTAGGCTGGTAGGCTTTGCAAGCAAGTGCTTTGAAATCACTGAGCCATCTCTCCAGCCCTTGAAACTTTTATAAATACACATTCTCTGCTTTCTCTTTGTCTGGAATAATGGCTGGACATCTAGAGTTGAAACAAGTATACAAGGGATTATTTGCATAGTTAAATTTAGCAACTGCTACTATACATCGACACAAAATACCTTAAAATAGGTTTAGAATAGCTTTTTTTAATTTTTAAGTTTATTTTCATTGATTTGCACGATAGGTCCACTTGTTGCTGCACACACATGCCAAATCCTGGGATCCCTTCGTACATCCAGCTTACGTTGGTGGCTTAAGAATTAAAACCAGGCCATGAGGCTTTGCAAGCAAATACCACCAAGCCATCTCCTGAGCCCGTAAAATTTCTTTGTAAGTGTAAGAAAAATTTCCTTGGAATTAAGGGGGATTTCAAAAGGTGCTCTTTGGCTGAGAAGTGACCTTCTTTAGGTGGCTTGACATATAGTTCCGTGCCTAAGGTATAGGGAGGGAGTCTGCAAAACATAAGGATTAAACTCTCAGTGCGTCCTAAGCAAGGAAAGAAGAAACGTCACCGGCATTCATGATTAATGACCCCATGAACTGGAAGAGGACATCACTTTATTTTGGGATGCTGAGGACATCAAACATTGTCCAATATGTACCAAATTTGTCTGTATAATGTCACGTATGTGGAAGAAAAATGTTCCCACCTCCCACCTCGGGATCGTTCCAGTCCTGGATGAGCAGAAAAAAATGTAAATTTTGTCTGACAGTAAAGTAAGTTGGGAAGCTTTGCTAGGAGAGATTAATGTGTAAATATCTTTAATTGTAGGAGAAAGGGGTGAAGGTTGTTTTGTATACTAACATCCATATGAAACGAAGTATGTATGTATATATGTGAGTATGTATGTATGAAGTATGATTTTTGAGACACGATTTTACTATGTATTTGGTCTTAACTTGTGAAGATTATTCTGCCTCAGCCTCCTGAATTTTGGGAGAAAACTTTCAATTTTATGGACTCAGTTTATCCCATGTGTGAAACATCCCTGCGAGTCTTTTCATATATCTGGGGATGTTTGTGAAAAGATGGTTGTGAGAAGAAAATGAAATTGTATCCACCATTCACACCCATGCAATTCTTTTTTTTTATTTCTTTTTTTATTGTCCATAGTGAGTTACAATATTTAGTGGGCCAACAATGAGGTGTTATCCCCAATTCCCCACTGCCCTCCCCTCCCCAATCTGCTGGATAACCTCCTCCATGGGTCGTCTGGATCAGTCCTTGTGGCAGGGGACCATGGAGAGCCTAGTACTCAGCCTGGTTCTCCTGGCCCAAGTGTGTTGTTACTGAGGGGTGCCAGGCCTCAGATATTCTCCCCCACCACGGCTCTCACTATCTTTCCACCCCCTCTTCCGCTCAGTTCCCTGAGTCGTGGTGGGTGAGTATTAAGGCTGCTTTAATGTTGTGAGCTTAGGGGTCTTTGTGTCGAAAATTGTTGGCTTCTGTCACCCTAGCTTATCCTGTGTTGATTGAATGGCTGTGGCTGTGGGTCCTTTGTTCATCCCATCATTCTCTGTGGGATTCCATATGGATCCTCCATGATATGGCTGTGGTGGCTCATCTCTTACATGGATCTCAGCTATTGGCCTACGGTCGGTTGGTAGGGTTAGATGGGCCCCAGCTCTCTCGCTGCATCCTGAAAAATACAAACACAATCTCCATCGGAGAGTGAGATCAGTGTAGGTTAACAAATATACACAATTCTGGATTACGTAGATTCTATTTTTAGTAGCCTCCCCATCAATCGCTCCCATAGTGCATCTTGTCTCGGGAGCCCAAGAGTATCGCCCTGAATCCCTAGTTCCAGACAAGGGATCCCCCTCACTAAGTGGAAAATTGGCCGAATTTGAAAGCTGTTGATTGTCTTCCCCAGGCCCAGGCTCCTCCATTACACAAGTGCTCCTTTCTTTGCAATTCTTTTTTTAAAAAATAGTCTTAGGGCTGGAGAGATGGCTCAGTGGTTAAGGTTCTTGCCTGCAAAGCCTAAGAACCCAGGTTCAATTCCCAAGTACTCACTTAAAGCCAGATACACAAGGTGGCACAAATGTCTGGAGTTTATTTGCAGTGGCTAGAGTCTCTGGCATGTCTATTCTTTCTCTCTCTCAAATTAACAAATTAATTAAATAATTTACAAATTATTAATTGATGAGGAGAGGGAGGGACGAAGAGAGAGAGAGAGAGATAGATAGAGAGAGAGAGAGAGAGAAATTGGGATGCCAGGGCCTCCTGTTGCTCCAAGTAAACTCGAGATGCACACACCACTTTGTGCATCTGGTTTTATGTGGGTACTGGGGATTTGAACCTGGGCCTTCAGGCTCTCCAAGCAGGCACCTTTAACCACTGAGCCATCTCCCCTGCCCAATACATTTCTTTACTTACAGCATACAAATAGAACAAAGGCTGTCCAACCCATAGCCCGTGGGTTGTGAAAGCAGACACAAATTGATTTAGTCGGACGTTGCAACTTGACCTTGTCATTTACAGAGTTCACATTGAAGCATCACAAAGTTCACGGCTGTGGGTTGGGCTGCATTCAAGCCACCTGGGTCACATGTGTCCCCTGTCTCAGAGGTGGCTATCCTGTGAAAGCCAGAAGGTGACTGCTGAGTGAAGTTAAGCTTTGTAGCATTTATCATATGTATGTATGTATGTATGACACATTACTGTTTCTGCTGACTTGGAACAGTGTTTGCTGATTACCATGAACCTAAGTGTCAGGTGGGTGCTTCTGCAAGCTATTGCTTATTTATCTCTGGCAGGCTGGTGGGTTAGCTTGTTGGGCACTGCCTGTTGGCACTGCTACTGAGGGCACGGAGAACAAAGGGTTAAGGATGTCTGAGTGGGTGAAACCCCGATAATTCGGTAGGCGTTTCCCGGCTCCATCAACCCTGACTCCCAACGCCCATGGGCCACAGGAACCAGCATTCCCATCTCAGCATGACTGGCAATGGGTATCAGAAAAACTTCCTTGTACCCATCCCCACGGACCGTGGCTAGCATCACGTATTTCCCGCCACTCAGGCCCCCAAATGAGGTATTCTCAGGTTGTCCATCCTCACCTATCCCAGTGCAGGCCACTAACTCACCACCTCGACCAACCAATCCCTTTTCTCTTCCCTATTCCCCATCCCCCTGACCCCCTTTTCCTATAAATGTAAGTTCCCCCAATTGAATGAAGAACCATGTGGATATACTATACACATCTGCTCGTGTCTGTATCTTGCCGGACGCCCCTGCGTCAGCCCCCCAGCTCTGTGGACCCCAGCCCTGAGACAGCAGACAGCTCGCTCAGCTCCCACCGCTTCTCTATTTTCCCTCTGCGGCGAAAACAACATTAGCTGAGTGCTGATTGCTCTAGGATGGCTTCATTGTCTGCCAGGAGGGCAGGGGGTGCTCACCCTGTGCCTCTCCTGTCACCCCCCCCCCAGATCAGCTTGAAGCTAGTTCTCATGGTCTCTGAGTGGGACCCAGGAGAGCGGGTGACAGCCTCTTCTGTCTGAGCTTTGTAACTGCCGTGCATCCTTGTCTGCTGCTTCTATTGGTTAAGCCAGGCGAGGAAGCCAGCCTGGGCTCAAGAAGAAGAGAACCAAGTCCCACAGCTTGGGGGGGGGGAGTAGTTAGAAAACCCCAGAGCCATAGGACGGGGAATGTATAGGGTGTGATGGTCAAGTTCTGTTGTTGACTTGATCAGATGTGCAATTGAGGAAGAGACGGGTCTGTGAGGGTGTTTCCAGGAAGAATTAACTGAGGGAGGAGGTCTTTCCTTCTATGGATAAAGAAGCTCAGAGAGAGAGAGAGAGAGAGAGAGAGAGAGAGAGAGAGAGAGAGAGAGAGAGAGAGAGTCCCCTTCTCTCACCCCCCCACCCCCTGGCTGTCCAAGCTACTGGCTGGGAGTGACTTTTACCTGTCTGCCCTCGCTGTTCACAGCTGTATCCACCCAACCTGTTTCTGCCATCCTTCATGGATATTAGAACCAAGTTTCCTCAGCCTTCCCACGTGGCCTGAAGACCAGCAGGTCTGCAGGAATCCTCCAGGCCTTCAGTGCTGGATGGGACCTACTGAGGCATCCAGCCTCGTGGACTGAGCTACTGTGTTCCTCGACACTCAAGCCTGATCCTATAAGTTAATCAGATAAACCTCCCTTAAAAGACATTTTCATCCTATCACATCTGTTCCTCTAGCAAACCCTGACTAATAATACACAAGGCTGTGTGTGATGACTATAACTATATTTTCTCAGAAATAATTTCCCCAGAATACATGTCCTCTATTTTGTAAAATAAATATTTTTTTCCAGAGAACATGTTTCCTAATTTGACTTTGGTGGTAATATTTACAGCAATGCGATGCACACACTATCTTGCAAATCCTACTGTTTTCATTTGATGCTAAATCTTGAACCCATTTCCAAGTCCTTATGCGGGGAACTCTTTGAAAGAGATTAACTGTAGGTTGTAGTATTGGCCTTGACCTTCTGTGACTCTTAGAAATCCAACGCTCATCATAAACCATGATGCTTATATCCTCCGTGTGATGAAACTCCCGGGTTCCCAAGCAGCTGAGAAGTTGAATTGAAATCCCAAAGACACGTGTCAGTTTCAGGTGACGAGTGAATTTCTTGCTGGCTAGAAAGTTACTTGACCTTATTTTAATTATTAATTATAATGATAGTGAAAAGACTTTCAGTTGGAACCTTGGCAATGAACTGTAATTAGCCCAGTGCAAATCCAGGGTGGATCATTCTAGATGCATCACTTGTCTGCCAGCTTGCAGAAACAGGCTCAAATTGGCCAGCAGCGAGAAGGACTAAGAAGAGGTCACTCCATTGTCGTCAGTCAAGTGGGGACCAGGGTTGCTTCGACAGCCATCAAGTTAAGGAAGGGTGATAGGCAGAAAGCACCTGGGCTCCGGCTTCTCTCTGGCTTCGTGTCATGGATGCACGGACGAAGCCTTCAGAGCGCTTTCTTGCAAAGCCTGGCCGGGCAGCCTTTCTTGGCACCACCAGCCTGCAGACCCGTTTCACTGTATTATTGCATTGTATTGAAAACCAGAATTAATTCTTTTATGATTAAGATCATTTGGGGGGGGAGAGTTCAACCAACGGATGGTAGTGAAAGGACACTAAGACAAATCTGGATCCACTTTTTTCTTTCTTTCTTTCCTTTAGCTTTAGCGATCTTTAGCTACTGGTGATGTTAATTGAGAATTGATCAGACGAACGTGATGTGGGTTATAAGCCAGTGGACTTCTATATCTACTACTGGGCAGGGTTTTTCTCTTCATTCATTTAATTTTTAAAATATATTTGCAAGGGGAGAGAGAGAGAGAGAGAGAGAGAGAGAGAGAGAGAGAGAGAGAGAGAGAGAGAGAGAGAGAGAGAGAGAGAGAGAGAACACATGCACCAGGGCTCCTAGCCACTGCAAATGAACTCAGGTGCATGCACCACTTTGTGTATCTGACCTTCCGTGGGCACTGGGGAATCAAACTCAGGTCATTAGGCTTTGCAGACAAGCACCTTAACCACTGAGCAATCTCTCCAAGACCTCATTCATACTTTTGTTTATTCAGAAAACATTATGTCTGTTGTTTGCTAAGCCTAGTCTATGCTATGGACAACCAAGATGAATTACACATGGATTTATCCCCAAGGTTCTGTATTTCAGCAGAGAGGGGAGAACTCCCAGAATGGAACTCAAAGAATTCCAGGAACAGATGCTGAGGGAACACTCTGAAAGAAAATCCAGATGTTTTATAGGATTACCCAAAATACGGCTCACCTATCATAATAGCTCATGCCTATTTTGTAATGTTTCTAGCCTTTCCAAGAACTTTTTATGAATGAACTTATTGACTCTCCACAAAATACTATTTCCTTTGTTCCACAGAAAATCTAATCACGGAGCTGGAGAGATGGCTTAGCGGTTAAGGCCAAGCAGAAGGACCCAAGTTCAATTCCCCAGCACCTGCATAAAGCCAGATAGTGTGTCTGGAGTTTGTTTGCAGTGGGCACAGACCTGTGATCCCCGCGCTCGGGAGGATGAGGCAGGGGGAGCTCCATGAGTTTGAAGCCAGCCTATGCTAGCTGAGTCCTTACTTAAATTAAAAAAAAATAAATAAACAATATTTTAAAAAAAGTTCAAGTGCTTCCTATGTCTCTGCGTTTTTTCCCTTTTTTATGCCATTATTGTTACTACATCGGCATGTGCGACAAGCTCCATAATAACATTTATAATAATTGTTTTATATAATTTGATCTTTAAAGAGGCTGATTGAACAAAGGAGGCGCATGCGTGTTTGCTGACTGTCACGTTCACGTTCCTGTTGGTTGTTCCCTGGCTGCCCGTTGGTTTTCATAGACTCGAGTTAGTATTTGGCATCATTTTTTTTCTCTAAAACTGCTTCACCTTGACCTTCGTGCCATAACTGTCAAATATACTCTGGGCTTCTATGTTAAATAGGTATTTTTTTAAAATGAAGTTCCTTTTAGAGTCAGCTAAGAGAAGAGGGGAAAATTAGTAATTCATTCTGTCTTTTCTTTACTTATTATTTTTTTTTACCATGCTGGGGATTGAACCTGAGGTCTTACACATGCTAGGAAATCACTCTTCCAGCTGAGCTACACCTCTGGCCCTCATCCTGTCTTTTATAATGTCTTAATTACCTTGTCTTATGTACTTTTTTAAAATGAGGATTTGAATTTTCTGGAATTAGCTTCCTTCAGCCTGAAAGAACTTCTGTGAGCCCGTCTTGCAAGATAGGATAATGACACTCTTTGGAGAGAGTCTCCTACAAATTGTCACAGAATTCATCAAAGCTATTCATTGAGCCAGAAACATATCAACTCTACCCCCCTCCAACAGAGGACATTGGGGATCACATCAGTAGTATCCTAAAGACACAGAGCTGGAACTACAACTCCAGAGAATTTCTTTTTTTCTTTTTCTTTTTTCTTTTTTTTCTCTTTACTGTCCATAATGAGTTACATTGTTTAGAGGGCCAACCATGAGTTGTTATCCCCAATTCCCCGTTGCCCCCCTTCCCCATCCCCAGTCAGCTGGATATCCTCCTCCATGGGCCGTCTGGATCAGTCTTATTTCAATCCTTCTAGGAAGGATGTTAAGTCAGCCTTCTGGGGGAGGGACCCCAGGAGGTCCGAGAAAGAGAGGCTCCAGGCAGGGACCAGAGTCTTGAAACTGTCTTAGTGGCCTCCTTGGTTAATGGGACCAAGAGGCTCCTGGCTCCTTCCCAAGACCAAGACTATATTCCCAATTATGCTAAAAGCAGGTCAGGTCTACCGTCTCCATGGCTTTGCAGTGACCCTGTGATTTAAACCAGTTCCTTGCTCTCTGTTTAATTTGGAAAAAAATCATTAAAACCAAACAGACCAAGGACCCAATTAGGAAAGTTCTGCCTCCGAAAAGATAATGACTATATTTCCAGATAATGCGTGTCTTTGGACCTCCCTCCATTGGGTCAGGCATTCTGCTGGACCTCATCAACAACCCTGCGAAGCAGATGATAGTATCCTTTGTTTATACAAGCAGAGCAGGAGAGGTTAACTCACTTACCCAGGCCACAAGGCTAGGAAGTTTAACAGAGTTGAAATCCTTGGGTCTCTGTGTCCCAGGTCTCGTGAAGATTCCATGGGCCAAGATGGTCATTGGAGTCTATGAAATCACCATCGTTTCTCATAGCCACCCCGTCCTTCCCTGCCCGATGTCCACTCTGTTTTGGAAGCCCATTCTCTCTGATGACCAGTGGCTTGGAAATGTGTTGAGCATAACAGTAACTGTGTTCTGGCCTTCTCTCGGATCCATGATTGTCTTTTTAGTAGTAGAGGCGTCCCCTGGGGTTCACGTGCAGAGTCTTGCAGACAAGATATCTCAGTGACCAGAGGGCTAACACGTGCTGTCTGGATGTCTGGGGAGCTTTCCTGCCTCAGTACTTCTACCACGAATCAGCTGCAGGCCTTTGGGTGAGTTATTTCACCACTTCTGTTTTTAATATATTTTTATTTATATGAGAGAGAGACAGAGACAGAGAGAAAAAGAGAGACAGACAGAGAGAGAAAGAGAGGGGGGTCAAGGTCTCTTGTCACTGCAAATGAACTCCAGATGCGTGTGCCACTTTGTACATGGGGGCTGGGGAATTGAATTTCCTGGTCAGCAGGCTTTGTGAGCAAGTACACTAACCACTGAGCTATCTCTACAGTCTCTCCCCCGACCCCATCATAACTGTGTCTGATATTAAATTAGCAAATTACTTCAAAATGACTTTGAGGTCCATTTCCATCTTGGGGTTCCTTGGGTGTCCATGGCGCCCTTTAGTCCTAAGACCTGAGGATGGTCTGAACTATTTCACCTTCCCACCCTGCTTCTATTCTTTGGGCAGAAAGAAAGAGGAAGAGATAGGAACTTTAAAGCAGTTACTCACAGAAAAATCCGAGCCTTGGATCCTGTGTTCAGCTGCTCCATAACTTCAGAAATTGCTTTAAGGAAGGTTGACTTCAATTTTGAATCTCAGAGTCAAGCACCAAGTGTCAAATCTTACACTAGTGCTCTGGCGATGAGAAGCAGTTTTGTAACAGAAGTCTCTGCTGACACACACGATTTCTCTTTCGTTCACATATCCCGGCTTAATAACTCAATGGTAGGTTGTTTTGTGTTCTTGTGTGAACTTGGCACAGACAAGACTTGAACCAAGCTGAGAGCGTTTTCTGATGGCGGGAACCAATGCCATGTTGCTATTTTATTCTCTACTTTGACCTTGGCCTTCCCACATGGGAAACTTGTATTCAAAAGAAATCTTCAGGCTGCAGGGAAGGGATCTAACGCCGTCTTTTATGGAGACAGAAACAAGGGGACATTTATAAGAATAAGTAGCCACATGAAGAAGCCGTGTTTGGGATATACTAACTCAAAACTGTTTATTGAGCAGTTCCTTGTATAGATATATCTCTGCAATCAGTAAAACTATAGAATGAAGCATATTGAAGTCTAGGTCTTTTAAAATTCTTTATTTAATAATTGTTGGGTTGGAGAGATGGCTCAATGGTTAAGGCACTTGCCTCCAGTGCCTAAGGCCCTGGGGTTCAATTCCCCAGGACCCACATAAACCAGACCCACAAGGTGGTGGCCTTGGTTCTCTCTCTCTCTTTCTCTTTCTCTCTGTATCTGTCTGCTTGAAAATGAATAAATAAAATATTTTAAAATAATTGTTATGCAAATTATTTCCTTTTTTTCTTCTGCCCGATAGAAATAATGGCAATCTTACTTAAACCTTAGTTAGAGGAACATGTTTACCATAACCAAACAGGATGTTATGGAATAATTTGGGATTAGAAATGAGTAAATCCAAATGTTTTATTTTTTTCAAAATATGACAGGCCAAGTGCTTTTGCTAACTGACCAGTTTTCTTTCTAATTACCTTAGTGTTGCTGGGACAAAACAGGGCAATGGGAGGAAAAGATTATTTTGGTTCACAGTCTTAAGGGGAAGCTTTAAATGGCAGGGGAAAGCATGGCATGAGTAGAGGCTGGACGTCAACCCCTATCGACTCTGATTGGCTGCTCTGAGTATCAGTATTCTGTCCTGGACCAATCACTGTATGGAGGGTGGGATGTTTGGCCAGATCAGACCCCATATCTGTTTAAGAAGTAAAACATGGTGAATTAAGTGCAGAAAAGTCACCTTCTATAGCTTCAGGCTCAGAAGTCACCAGGCACCTCTTCTTGGTTTTCTGGATAGAAATGGGCCATATTCCCGGGGAGGGGAGGCTTCTGCCCCTCAAAACAGGAGCATTGAGTCACTTAGGGGCATATTTCGAAAACATAACGTGCAGATTTTAAGTCCCTCCTTTTTAAAAAAATATTTTATTTATTTATTTTTAAGCAGAGAGAGAGAGAGTGAGAGAGAGAGAGAGCACCAGGGCCACCACCTTGTGGGTCTGGCTTATGTGGGTCCTGGGGAATTGAATTTTTAAAGATATTTTATTTATTCATTTTCAAGCAGAGAGAGAGAGAGAGAGAGAGAGAGAGAGAGAGAGAGAGAGAGAGAGAGAGAGAGAGAGAGAGAGAGAACCAGGGCCACCACCTTGTGGGTCGGGCATAGATGGGTCTGGCTAGGTCAGAATGTAACTGTTTGACAGGAGGATGGAAACGTCATTGAATCCAAAGAACGAGGCCTTTAACTTCTGAGTGAGAAAAGACATAGGTTTGGCTTCTCCATTAGCTCTCGAGAGCCACCTGGGGTAACTGATCATCTCTCCACATGCAGATCCTGGTCTTTTTACTAACAGCGATCCTCATGGGGTTCAGGACAGCACCCCTTCTCAGTCCTAAGCCGTCGTATTCCCTGTGCATGTGGAGAATTCTAGATTCCTTCAGGGCTTTGCTTTCTTGTTATCAATCCTCATTTTTAAAATTTTTTTAATTTATTCATTTTCAAGCAGAGAGATACAGATGAGAGAGAGAGAGAGAGAGAGAGAGAGAGAGAGAGAGAGAGAGAGAGAGAGAGAGAGAGAGAGAGAGAGCGCACCAGGGCCATCACCTTGTGGGTCTGGCATATGTGGATACTGGAGAATTGAACCTGGGACCTTAGGCACTGGAGGCAAGTGCCTTAACCGCTGAGCCATCTCTCCAGCCCTCAATCCTCATTTTTATTGAGAAAGGCATTCTCAGGTGACACTTCACGTATTTAGCCCTGATTTTCAAAAAGGGGACAAGATGGACTTAAACTGGAAGAAACTATTTTAAAAGTTCACATAAGACTCATCCCAAGGGCTGGAAGAAGGATGAATTAATGTCTCGCTTTTCCTGTCTAAATTTCCCAGGACCACATGGATCTTCCTGCGAGGAAGGGCCATGCTCAGAGAAGAGGCTGTGAAAACTTCATTGTATTCATTGCTTCCGAGCAAAAGAGAAGCCAACCGACATTTAAAAATTACTGGACTGGGGCTGGAGAGATGGCTCACTGGTTAAAGGTGCTTGCTGGCAAAGCCTGCCAGCTCTGGGTTCAATTCCCCAGTACTCACATAAAGCCAGATGCACAAAGAGGTGGATGCATTTTTGAGTTCGTTTGCAGTGGCAAGAGGCCCTGGAGTGCCCATATACACACTCACTCTCTGCCTCTTTCTATCTGTCTATCTCTCAAATAAATTTTAAAATATTACTGAATTTAAAAATATTATTGAACTTTCTTTCGCTCTGTTGTTTCTCAGGATTTTCTCCTCCTCCTTTATTATTTTTTTTTTTCTGAGGTAGGTGCTCACTCTAGTCTAGGCTGACCTGGAACTATGTAGTCCTAGACTGGCTTCAAGCTCACAGAGATCCTCCTACCTCAGCCTCCCCAGTGCCGGGATTAAAGGTGTGAGCCACTAAGCCTCACTAGAATTTTTTTTTAAAAAATTCTTTTTTTCCCCTCAAAGTGACTTCCATGTTAGCTTGGGCTAGAGTGAGAACCTACCTTGAAAAAAATTATTTTAATTTGTAAATAGGGGAGGAAAGGAGAGGAAGAGAGAGAGAGAGAGAACATGGGCACACTAGGGCTTCCAACAAGCTCCAGATGCATGCACCACTTTGTGCACTGGCTTTACTGGTGAATTGAACCCAGGTTGGGAGGTTTTGCAAGCAAGTGCCTTTATCCACCGAGCCATCTCGGCAGCCCATTTCCAGAATTTTCAATATTGGTCCCTTCTCAGAGTCTCTGTCCCATTTGGTCCCTTGAACCATTCAAGGTCACTCAGATAGCTGCTTAAAAATCATCCCTGACCGGGCTGGAGAGATGGCTCAGCGGTTAGGGCACTTGCCTCTAGTGCCTAAGGCCCTGGGTTCAATTCTCCAGGCCCCACGTAAGCCAGACCCACACGGTGGTGACCCTGGTACATTCTCTCTCTCTGCTTGAAAATGAATAAATAAAAAAATATTAAAAAAATCAGAGTTCTAGTGAAGGAGCACAGAGCCCGAGTTCGGAGGAGACTCCTACC
>PVHP010043005.1:0-14728 GCA_004024765.1 Zapus hudsonius
TTTTTTTTTTTTTAATGTGGATGCTTTAAGTGGCTTTAGGATTTGAACTGCTACTGCTGTGTGACGTTTCCTGGAGAAACATGATCAAATGCCTGTTCACTATAGTCAGAGCACTGATGACAGACCAAAGAAAAGATCCAACCAATTCTAGCTTTACAAGCCAATAAGTTTATCAGAATTACCTGGGGGACGTGTTAAATATAGGTAACTTAAAGAAAGCTGCGCCACCAGCAGCCTACCCGAGCATGGGGACCACTCATGAAAGCTGCTTTCCTGGAGCTCTCTGCACAATTTACAGACCATAAGCTCAGTCACAGTATTTTCTCACCAGCAATTGTTACCACTTATGTAACCCTGGAGAAAGGCCTCATGATCCTTAGACATTACAGGAGCTGCCTGAATCTCCTGTTTTATTGACTCCCTGATTCTTATGAGCCTCTCTCTTGCCTCCAGGAGGAAATGTTTCAGTTTGGAGGAAATTTCTTTTTCCCTGGGGTTCGATACCTAACATACATATTAACAGAAATATATAAATTATCTAAATCTGTTATGATATTTCACCAATACTTATAAAATGTAGAAATCTCACCTCCCTTTACATTCGTTACCCTCTGACTTTGAAAACATAATTCTTTTTTCAACCTGTGATGCTAGCGCTCAAACCAGGACCTTGCACATGCTAAGATAGCACTCTACCTGGGAGCTAGACTGCCAACCCTAAGATAATTGTCTTGAATGTATCCTCTAAACATACTGAGAAACAGCTCAGTCAGTATTATATTTGCTTTTGCTTTAGCTCATTCCTGTGTCTTTTCCTTCTTCTTGGTAGTCCAATATATTTCTTTTATCTTCTACTTTCTATATCAAGAAGTTATTTTGGTCCTTCTTTTAGGAAAGATTTCCTGGTGACAAATTCTGTTTGCCTGTTTTCATCAACAAATGTTTGATTTTTCTCCCTTTATTTTTAAATGATATTTTTATTAGATGTGGAATTCTGAATTGTCATTTCTTTTCTTCAGAATTTGACAAAAGTTAACTTACTTTTGCTGTGATTTCATTTTTATGAATATTTTTATTTTTTTAATTTGTTTAAAATGTGTGCTGTTCCTAACAGAAGTATTTCTATGCTGGCTGTTTTAAACCCCTTATCAGTTAATGCTGACATCTGTTATACTTTAGTTTCAACATCCATTGATTTTCTTGTCTCTTTCAGTTTGAAATCTTCCTGGTTATTGGTATAGTAAATGATTTGTTTTTATTGAAACATAGATACTTTTGGTATATGCCATGAGGTGTTGTATCTTATTTAAATTCTTTGTTAGCAGATCTCCTATGAACTGGATAAATGGGTCACCTGCTGCATTAGTCAACTTCTCATTGTTGGGACAAAATAGCAGACAAAAATCATTTTAAGAGATGAAGGGTTTATTTCAGTTTACAGTTTGAATTTATAATCCATCATAGTGGGAAGGCATGGCAGCAGAAACTTGAGGCAGCTGTTGCATTCAGTCCAGTGAGTAAGCAGAGAACAATGAATGTTTCTGCTCAGCCAGTTTTCTCCTTTTTATACAGTCTAAAACCCAAGCCAATGGAATAGTGCCATCTATACAAGTAAGGTAGGTCTTCCCACCTCAACCTAATCAAGGTAATTCTTCACAGATGTGCTCAGAGGCTAACCTGGTCTAGCCATGCATCACAGGTGTTTCTAGGTTCTGTCAAGCTAACAATCAATATAAAACCCCACACCTGCTTGGCATGGTCATGAAGGGTATAAAGTCTCTATTCACCCAATCTCCATTGATAACAAGTTGGGGTGGGGATGAGCATTCAGGTTCCTCACTGTGCCTCTCCTATTTCCAATACTGTCTGGAAGGAAAAATGTACTTTATATTGCTTTTTATGTAGCCTCTCCTGACGTGGTAAGGAGGATATGGTATTCTTATTGCTGAATACTTCCTCTTGTATTACCTCAGAAGCAAAAGAAGAAGTACCTTTTCACCATAATAGTGCAGAGAAAATACAGTCTCCCTACTAGTCTACACCAAGAGATGAGAGGACCTCTTTACTAGCCAGAGGAAAAAAATGAAAGTTCCAGGCTTTAAGCAAAGGGTAGGGACTTAGGGAACCTTATTGCAACCTGATGAAGGTAAAAGTTTGGGCTCTCCACCTAGCCTTTGCTGGGAGGAGAAGATGGAACACAGTTTTTCTGTGGTTTTGGGCTGGAGTAGAATTATTATTAGCTACAAGTTTTCTTTCTTTTTTATTTTCTTTTTGAAATTTTATTTGTTGTTAATAATTAGACACAAACACTATGAAAAAGTCTTGTGTTGGTACCTGTCATGGTTTGATCCAGGTGTCCCCCACAAACAAATGAATGTATTGTCAGTGATCGATCCTCAGCTGATGGCAGTTCAGGAATTACAACCTCACTAGAGCTGTGTTGCTGGGGGCGGGCTTTTGGGGTTATAAGCCAGTTCCCCCTTGCCAGTGTTTGGCACACCTTCCTGCCACTGTTTGCAGTGCTGTGGTGGAGGTGATGTCCACCCCATTGCTCATGCCATTGTTTTCCCTGCCAGGATGGAGTCTCCCCTCGAGTCCGTTAGCCAAATAAACCCATTCCTCCACAAGCCGCTTTTGTTTGGGTTCTTTCTGCGCAGCAACTAGAAAGCTGATTGCAACAGTACCCCTGTTTCTCTCCTCCCTGGCCCCAACTCACTGAGAGCCCTTACTTGGATGACCCATTCCTGATAGTTGGCTAAAAAAACAGTTTTCTTTGGGTCGTTTTTGTATAAGACTATTTATATTATGTGTTCCTAGCTTCTCCAGCAACCAGTCTAGCATATAAAAACATTCTTCCTTAAGAAAAGTCTTGGGCCTAGAGATATGGCTCAGTGGTCAAGGTGCTTGCCTGAAATGCCTAAAGGCCTGGATTTGATTACCCACGTAAAGCCAGATGCCAAAATGTCATATGTGTCTGGAGTTCATTGTAATGGCTAGAAGCCCTGGTGCACCCATTCTCTCTCTTTCCCTCCCTCTCTCCTTCCTTCTCTCTCTCCCTTCTCTCTCGCATAAATAAGTAAAATATTTTCAAATATTTTAGGAAGGAAAAGTCTTGCTTTTACATTTCATGTGATCAATGTTGACCTGAAATATTTAATAAAAAAATCTTAGCAATAAACAACTAATTTTTAATGCTGTTAAATTACAAAATCTAATTAGATTGCCTAGACTGACCCACAACTGAGGGTTCCTCCTGACACAGCCAAATGAGAAGAAGAAACTATAGGTGTGAACCTTTGCTCCCAGCTTGCCATAGTCAGCCACACACCATGGAAATGAACCTCCAAACCAGGCAAAGTTTATGGTAGGAAAGGATTTATTGAACCTACAGATCCACTAGAAGTTCCATAATAGGGAAAGAGGCTGGCCCCCTTTCACAGGTCCAAGCAAAGAGAGAAGCCATCACCAACATCACACACACACACAAAACAGGAAACAGGCAGGATGGGGGGAGATTTCCTTCCCTTTTATATAGCCTTAGGGCAAGGTCTTAAAACCCTTCTCCACTTATTGATTCCCTGAGTCTCTGGAATTTCCTTCCTGCACTATGTGTTCCAAGGTCATAAACACAGGTGTAATTCATGTTCTCTGGAGATAAGTCTAACCAGGTTAGACACAGGAAAGACCCCACCATCTTGTGCATTACAAATGGGCAAAACACTCATTCTTTTAAATTTACTAGGTAAAAATAGACAATTTCAAAATAAGACAAGGAATTCCAAGATACTTAGCTCTGTCACTCCCTCTTGCTCTTGCTTATAACTGGCAGAGTATTATATGCTATTTAAATTCATGGTAGCCTGGACTCTGAGAAAAGGTTTAGTGCTCCCTTCATTTCAGACCCCAAATAAGTTTAAGCCATGTCTCTCCCAGAACTTGTCCAGAAATAAAATGGCCAATTGTCTCTGACAGGAAAAAGAGAGTAATAATAGCATATAACTTTGTTCCTCCTTATAGTTCTTCTCTTCTGATCACCTATGGTCACCTCCTCTGCAGATAGAATTTCTCACTAGACAGGAAGATTAGATGGGTAAACTGAATCAAGGTATTTGATCAGGTTACAAGACCCTTAGGTAAGACAACCATCAGGCTTGCCTAAAGTATATATCAGAATAAAAATAGGTATTATCATAGAGACCCTCCTAAAGAAAACAGATAATTAAGTTCTTAAAACACATGGAACACAGAAGAAATTCCATCAGCAGCTTAAACCCATCATAAAATACTCACAAACCAATATGGATCTTGCTATAGTCAGATATACCAGGCACAGTTAATAGGAGAAATGAGATTTATTTCAGCTTACAGATCCAGGGGGAAGCTCATTAATGGTGAAAGAGGTTAAGCCCACTTTCACAGATCAATGCAGAGATTAAAAACATCACCAGCAACTCCAAAAGAAGCACACTCCAGCAGACAAACAACAGCAACTCCAGCCAGAGCTCAGACTGCTCTCTGTATACCTTAGCCTGGAATTCCAGACCTGCCCTCAGTAATACCTTAGGGCTAGGTCCTAGGAATGGCCCACATGACCCATTCTCCAACTAGGTGGCTAGAGACAAGCTTTTAATAAAACTCCTGAATCTATTTGGGAACATCCAGTCAAAATACCACAGACCTGAATCCTAGGCTCCCACAGAGGGGATATGGGAAGGAGGTCAGAGGAACTCCCTCTCCCCACAGGGGCATTTAGGCTATAAAGACAGGAGTAAGAGCAGAAATCTCCACACTTGGGCCTATGTTGCTTTGGTACATCTCATATGTCATGATAGGATTACAGAGATGCTAGGAAGCCAGAGGACTGGCCCTCAAGGAAGAGCACAGATATAATATCTTGGACCTCCCTTGCTCCAAGAGACACACATACCACAATATGTCCCTTTGATTGGGAGAAAAATGGGAAATTTGTGTCAGGGTTCCTATAGGCTCCTGATGAGAAACCCTAATTTCTTCTCCCCAGTCCCAGTTCTGGAGACATACTCCCCTCTAACTAACAGATGCAGGACAGGACGGGGCATATCCTGTCCCTAGACTCTTTTATTCTTCACCACATCCACTTATTTACATTGGATTATTTCCTCCAAGTTTACCACTATCCTATTTAAAAGCTTCACACCTAAAACAGTTCTTTGATCCAAAATTTACTTCTAACAAGGTCTTTAAAAACTTCCATTAAAAATTGGCTAAACAGGAGAAGCTGGCTGAATACTAGGCTACCCATGGTCCCCTGTCACAAGGACTGATCCAGACAACCCATGGAGGAGGTTATCCAGTTGAGGGGGGAGGGGAGGACAGCAGGGAATTGGGGACAATAACTCATTGTTTGCCCACTGAATGTTGTAACTCATTATGGACAATAAATTTTAAAAAAAATTTAAAAAACTGGCTAAAGTAAAACATTTAAATGAATAGAATCTAAACTGAGTCTAACAGCCCACTTATGCTAATTTGTTCATGGTTTAAGGATAATGAAAAAAAACTGGATTTAAATTACACAGCCAAGTTAACTATGTTTTTCTACTTGTCAAGGCTTTACCTATTTGGGGAAACTGAGTCTTAAGGTAATAGTTCATTTATTAGTGTTTAATTCCCCAATATAAGGTTTTCCTACCTAAGAACATTGGGGTTTTAAAGGTAGCTCCTTTTTTAAAAAAATATTTTATTTATTCATTTTCAAGCAGAGAGACAGAGAGAGAGAGAGAGAGAGAGAGAGAGAGAGAGAGAGAGAGAGAGAGAGAGAGAGAGAGAGAGAGAGCATCAGGGCCACCTTGTGGGTCTGGCTTATGTGGGTACTGGGGAATTGAACCCCGGGGCCGTAGGCACTGGAGGCAAGTGCCTTAACCGCTGAGCCATCTCTCCAGCCCCAATAGCTCCTTTTTTGTTTATGCTAATTCTATCAAATAATCATCATTAAGTTTATCATTTAAGTTGAAATTATTTAATTTTAGTGATTCTAACATTGTTAAATTTATTTATTTTCAGGCAGAGAGAGATAGAGACAAACAGAGAGAATGGGCAAGCCAAGGCCTCCAGCCTCTGAAAATGAACTTCAGGTGCATGTGCCACATTGTGCATCTAGCTGTATATGGGTACTAGGAATCTAACCTGGGTCATTAAGTTTGCACACAAATGCCTTTACTGCTGAAATTTATCTTTCTGTTACGTAAATGTTGTTGGGATAGTTTGCCTAAACTTTTTTAATTTTGAGTCATGAGTAAAACATAAAATTAATTTCTGTTAAAAAATTCTAATATACATTAGAATAATTACTATCCAAGATTAAACCAAGAACATTATTTGTCAAACAGTGTTTTCTCTTTCAAAACAGATTTGTCAAGGGTTGTTTTAGAGTTAAGCTGTTTTGAGTAAACAGTAACTAAGTTTGGCTCTATTATGGGTAATCAAATAGTTTAAACCAAGATTTTAAGTACTATCTAATTTCTGGTATCCCAACTTCATTACTTATAAGCAAATTAAATCTTGAGGCATATTCCCTGCAACAAGGTAGAGCCTTATGCTCAAACAAAGGTCTTCATCTGTAGACAGTTCACACAGCTTGGTGAACTTCCAAACCAGGCACAGTTTGTGCAAGGAAGAAGAGATTTATTTTAAGCTTACTGGAGAAGTGCCATAATGGCAAAAAAAAAAAAAAAGACTGGCCCCCTTTCACAGGGCCAAGCATAGAGAAACCCATCACCAGCACCACACATACAAGCACAGAGTAGGAGACTCTGCAGAGCTCACACTGCTCTTTACATGTTTTAGGCTGGAATTTCAGATGTGCGTCCAGTAACACCTTAGGGCTGGACCCTAGGATCTGCCCACAGTGACACCTTTTTCAAGTTACAAGCTTAACAAAACTCCTGAATCTACTAGGGGACATCTCTACCACAGTTTCCCTGCTAACACTAGCTCTGAATTGACATTGATTCCAGGAGACACTAAACAGCATCATGGCCTCCCAGTTAAAGTAGGTGCTTATGGAGGTCAGGCAAATATTTGACTGATGGTGGGTCAAATGGGTCCCCCGAACTCATCCTGTGGTTATTTCCCCAGTCCCAAAATGCATAATTGGGTTATATATACTTAGGAGTTGATAGAACCCTCACATTGGTTCCCTGACTTGTGGATTGAAGGCAATTATGGTTGGGAAGTCCTAATAAAAGCCATTAGCACTCCTTGACCTCCCGAGTGATACCTTCCTCCAGAATGGGAGGCCCTTTCAGTAGTGGGCAGGTTGCAAGAAAGTCATGTTAGCCAGAAACAAACATCCTTCCTGGGAGGCAGTGCAGGAAGGAAATTCCATATACTCAGTAAATCAACAAATCGGGGAAAAGGTTGCAAGACCCTGCCCTAAGGCCGAAGGTCTTCAGCAATAGGGTCTTACCATCTCATTCTGGTGGGCAACCGAGAGCCTTGGCAATTGTCTGTAATGTTTTGGGGGCTAGAGGAACCTCCCTGGCCAACAATTCCCTTGCATGTATCCCATCCATGGCACTGAAATTTTTCTAGTAACAGCCTATAGCTTTGGATGTGCCCCTATTCAAAGATGAAGGTTTACATATGCTTATTCTAAGCCTCTAAAATTTTGACTAACCTTCATCCCACCCCTCCTTTACTCAATCCGTACCCCTGACCCACTTAGGCAAATGCATCCTAGAAATCTGTTCATTTACTTACATATCCATCATACCCTCCCCTTAAGTTTCCCCTCTCCTCCCTTCCTTATAGCCTCTGTCTAGCTTTCTGGTCTCTACTGTTGACTTTTAATACAACACACATACAAGTCTAAACATTTTTATCTAGGATCCACATGTGTGAGAGAACTTATAGCATTTGGCTTTCTGGGCCTGAGTTACCTTACTTAGTATAATCCTTTCCAGATTTATCCATTTCCCTGCAAGTTTTATAATTTCATTTTTCTTTACCACTGAGTAGAATTCCATTGTATAGATGTAACACATCTTCATTATCCATTCTTCAATTCAGGGACATCTAGGTTGGTTCCATTTCCTAGTTATTGTAAATAGAGCCACAATAAACATGGATGAGGAAGTAACTCTAAAGTAGTGACTAGAGTCCTTTAGATATATGACAAGGAGAAGGATAGCTGGTATTTCAGTCAAATAGGTCTAGAAAACAAGCAGCTATCCTAATATCAGACAGGATAGATTTCAAACCAATAGTAATTATGATAAGGAAGGTCATTACATATTGATTAAAGGATCTATTCAACAGGATGACATTACAATTCTAAATATATACGCACCAAACACAGGTGCTCCCAATTTCTTTAAACACATGCAACTAGAATTGAGGTCCCAGGTAACACCAAGAACAATTGTAATAGAAGACTTCAACACCCCATTCTCACCTATTGACAGGTCATCCCAGCAAAAAATAAACGGACACATTTGGACTAAATAACACTATAGAACAAATGAACCTAACAGACATCTAAAAAACATTTCATCCAAATACTACAGAATACACATTCTTTTCAGCATCACATGGAAAATTCTCTAAAATATGGTCATATTTTAAGAAATAAAGCAAATCTTAACAAATTCAGGAAAATTGAAATAATTCCCTGTACTCAATCTGAACACAATGAGATTAAACTACAAATCAACAGCCAGAAAAATTATAGAACATACACAAACTCATGGAAATTAAACAATACACTACTGAATGATGAACGGGTCCTTGAAGAAACCAAGAAGGAAATAAAAAACTCTATAGACTCAAATGAAAATGAAAACACAACATACCAAAACCTTTGGAACACTATAAAGGCAGTCCTAAGAGGGAAATTTATAGTTTTAAGTGCCTGTATTAAGAAACTAGAAAGGTTACAATTTAATGCTTCACCTTAAATCTGTTTTCTTATAGTCTTAGTGAAGGGTACATCTTCTAGACCCTCCCATTGTGGAGACAAAGATGACTTTAAATGACAAATCCACTCCAGCATTTCAAGTTCTCTAAGCCTTTTAATCCCTTCCTCAGCATTAACCCAAGAGATATCAGGCAGCTCAAGCTCATTCACAGTGGGCCATCTTTGGATCCATACATCAGCCAACCAATCAAATAAACTCTTGGTGCCACTTCTGACTGCATGAGCTGCAGTGTTAAATCTACACTGACTAGTCAAATGGCCCATTTCAATAAATTCACCCTGATCCAATCTTATATTTCTTCCTCCATTATCCCACACACTTAGAATTCATTCCCACACATATTCCCCATGCTTCTCCTTATACAAGTTAGAAAACTCTTAAGCAAACAGTAGGGAATTCCACAGAGCTCACACTGTTGTTTGCAAACCTTAGGTTGGAATTTTAGATCTGCCCCCAGTAAAAATTTAGGGCTGAACTCGAGGATCTACCCACAGTGACACCTCTTTCAAGTTACAAGCTTTGACAAAACTCCTGAATCTACTGGAGGATGTGAGGGTTAAGTTTTGTTGTCAACTTGACCTGTTATCAATCCACAGTAATCTCGAGTGTTGAATAGCAAATTTCCTCCAAATTGAAGAGAGAAAGGAGGCTCGGGGGATTCAGGAAGTCATATTAGCTAGAAGCAAATATCCCTTCATGGGAGCATAGTGCAGGAAGGAAATTCCAGAGACTCAGGAAGTCAACAACTAGAGTTGTTCCAAGAAAGAAATGGTTCCAAGATGGAACCCTACGGCTACATCAAGGGGAAGGAAATAACGTTCTCCTCCTGCCTTTTTCCTGGTGTGTGTGTGTGTTAGGGATGATCTCTCTCTCTCTCTCTCTCTCTCTCTCTCTCTCTCTCTCTCTCTCTCTCTCTCTCTCTCTCCTTTGACCTGTGAAAAGGGGCAATCTATTTATTTTGCCATTATGGAACTTCCCCCTGAATCTGTAACTTCAAAAATCTCTTCCCCCCCATAACTGTGATGGTTTGGAGGTTCATCCCAGTGGCATGTGGCTAGCTATGGCAGGGGACATCCATTCAAGCTACCACAGTTTCCAAATTTCCCTGAGGAATTGGTACCCACACTAGTATCTAGACTAATCAAGGATATTTTCAAACACAGGTGCCAAGACTTTATACTGTCTTACTTGTCTTTTCCTAGCAGTTTCTAGGTTAAATTAATTCATTGGATTTGTTGATAGAAATAATGTCTTCAGGACTGATAGTATGTTCTGCCTATATTTATAGCTATTAAATATTTAGAGACTAAGCCTTTCCTGCTTTCTATGCTATCACAGGATAACTAAACTTAGAAGTTAGACAAAAATGACTTAAAATGTTAGTTCCATTGTTTAACTAAATCTGTTCACAAACCAGATGTAATATGCATACATATGTATGTATTAGCCTATGTAGAAATCAAAGCAAATTGGATTCACTGGAACTAATGTTTTGGCACCTGCTCCCAGGTCATGGTTTTAAGGCCACAAGAGCTGATGGGATACTTCTGACTGGCCCTCTGGTATTTCACCTATCATCCTGATTAAGGAGGACATGGAGACCCAGAAACAAGAAAAAATGGTGTACATACTGAAACAGGAGAGTCACAACCAAGGAGAAATCAGTCCCCCAGGCTTCCCAAAAGAGGGAAGGCTACTTGGTTATCATGGCTCAGACTCATCCTTACAGACAACACTAGTACTGGAGAAGCCCTAGTGCTCCTCCAAGATCCCTAGAGTCTCCTTTGGAGAGCCATTAGTGACCTCTAAAATGACATCTTTGATTAAATTTTGGCTACCTGTGTGCTCTGAAATACTTAGGCGAAAAGTATAACCAAACACAAAGGGGTACATCAAAGCCTAAAATGAGACACAAAAATAAGTCTGCTCTCCCTCTCACTGCAAGCCATACCTGTCATGGTTGGATCCAGGTGTCCCCCACAAACAAATGAATGTGTCCTGGGTAATCAGTCCTCAGCTGATAGCAGTTTGGATTTTACAACCTCGATGGAGCTGTGTTGTTGGGGTGGGCTTATGGGGGTTACAAGCCAGCTTCCCCTTGCTAGTGTTTGTTACTCCTTCCTGCTAATATTGGCAGTGCTGTGGCAGAGGTGATGTCCACCCCTCTGCTCATGCCATCATTTTCCCTGCCAGGATGGAGTCTCCCTTCGAGTCTGTAAACCTAATAAACCCATTCCTCCCCAAGCCACTTTTGCTCGGGTTCTTTCTGCGCAGCAACCAGGAAGTTGACTGCAACAATACCTCACTTTCTATCGTTGCAGTTGTTCATTGTTTTCATTCTATCTGCCTATACCCAGGATGGAAATTCATTTTTGTATGTGCCCCCAAAATATGCACAGAAGAGTAATCAGATTAACTGCTGGGTTTATGGGCTATTTCCCACATCCATCACCTCTGGACTTCCATGGTATGCATCTCCTCTCCAAGGTAACGACTAAAACCAATTACAAATATATATTAACCAGCAAAGAGCTAGCTTTCCTACCCTAACCCAGGTTACTAGATGGGATGGTTCTCAGTGGCTTATCAACTCTACCAGGAACAAAGAGGGACACGGGGTTTCTCAAAAGAGGAGACTATCAAAGTCCTACAAAGGTATTTTGGCCCCGCTCCAGCAGTTCAAACTCCATGATAAGGGAGGAAAATCATAGATATCAGGATGGTTATTTTCAAATCTGGGATACATAAATGTGAATGACTCCTACTAATGGCCATTTTAGTCAAAAGACTCCCTTATGCTTGGAACAAAGAACCCATACATGCTCAAAGTATCTCAGCAATGTTCGATGGGTTCTGTCAGAACAGAATAGTTTGCTACTGAATTGGTCCTGATGTCAAACATATCCTGGGAAGCCTCTAATGTCACCCAATGTTTCTGTGGCACCATCCTTTGGTCCTGGCTACCCCTAGGATAGATTAAAAAGTACACTCTGGGATTTCTTTGGATACAAGGGTTACAAGTAAAAACCTCAGAGTGCCCAGATAATTTGCCATTTTAAAAACATATATGGACTAAGAACATTTTTCACCAGCATGATTTTTTGTTTTAATTCCATCTATTGGCTTAAAATATGTCATATGACACACAGAATCTAACTAAATATATTTAAAAGGCTTTAAGTGATACAACTGAGGAAATTTTCCTTTTAAATTCTAAGTTTAAAATGATTTAAAAGGCAATTATACAAAGTCACATGGCTTTGGACATTCCCATGGCAGCCCAAGGTGGCAAATTTGTCATTAGCCATTATCAAGGTTGAATGTTATATATATCTTTCTGATAACTCTGATAATATCTCATCTGCTTTACAAGACATACATGAATAGATTTGGACCATGACAGACACTACTGTGCCATTCAGTGAACAGAATGGATCTCAGTCATCTCATGCTCAGATGGTGCTGAGATAATCTAACTCCATCTACCAGAGTTCCCTCAAATGTTCTCCAAGACCTAGAATTCTACAAGAATGGAAATCCTAAATGTATCTAGTTCTATGTGCCCACTTCCCTTTAACTCCTTGCTTTTATTCTTTATCCCTAACATTTTCTTCCATGACTGTATTTCTGAAAATCAATATACTTTTGGGGTCCCTTAGGTAGTCACACTGCAAATGTTTCCCAACTGCCATACCCAATGACCCCACTCAGCTTGAAGAAGCCAGATCAATCTCCACCCTGAGACCTTGCCTCAAAAACCAAAACAAAACAAACAACAACAAAAAAATAGTTGGGCATGGTTAAGGTTACTTCTTCAGAGGGGAGACTGAGGCAGTTAAATAGGGTGACTGGGCCCCCAAAAGTGAAATCAGGAATGTCTTTGAGCCTGCCCACTTTGCTAGAGATCAGAAAATTATCTGACATTTTATCTCTTACTTAACCTGTTCGTCCATGAACTACCCCAGTCCTAGGAAGCCCAGCCCTTAGCCCAGAAGAATCAATTTTCCCTCTGGCTCACTTGATCCAGAAAGTAGAGCCCTCCACAATAAGGTTATGTAGAGACCCTTACCAGGGACAAAGTCTCTCTTGGCTGCCTGTTCATCACTCTTGAACCTCCAGGTTCTGGTATGTTTCCCTTTGTTTCGGCCCAGCTGGGCCAAGATGAGGGCAGAAACACCTTGGCTGCTGCTCCAACATGGACTTTCTACCCACTCCCTGCCCCCTACATGGTGGGAGCTCTTTGCATTTTGTCTTTCCTCTCTAACTTCCTTTTTACATTTCTTCCAGGCACACCACATGCTCTCAGACTATGTGGGTGTATCCATTTTTCTTCCCTTGGTTTTGTATATCCCTCAATAAGCATGGTAATTTAATAATTATCCTTCCCTGTCTTGTTCTATCCAATTCTTTGGTTAAAACCATACACGAACTCAGAGCTTTTTTCTGATTTCCTAACACCCTGTTGCAAACAGCTTTCTTGTTGCTGCGCAGAAAGAACACAAACAAAAGTGGCTTGTAGAGGAATGGGTTTATTTGGCTTACGGACTCGAGGGGAGACTCCATCCTGGCAGGGAAAACGATGGCATGAGCAGAGGGCTGGACATCACCTCTGCCACAGCACTGCAAACAGCGGCAGGAAGGTGTGCCAAACTCTGGCAAGGGGAAGCTGGCTTATAACCCCATAAGCTCGCCCCCAACAACACAGCTTCATCAAAGTTGTAAAACCCAAACTGTCATCAGCTGAGGATCGATCTATCAGAACACATTCAATTGTTTGTGGGGGACACCTGGATCAAACCATGACACACCCCATACCAGATTCTCCCATTGCGCTGCAACAAATAAGTGTTTTTTCCCTGATCCCTCTTCAGAATTTGTTGTCTGTTTTCCTAATAGCCCCTGTGACTAGGGTGAGATGGAATCTCAAAGTAATTTTAATAGACACTTCCCTGATATTTAAAGATTTTGAACACTTTTCCACATTTAATGTCCATTTGTATTTCTTCTTTTGAGAACTACATTCCATAAATTAGCCCATTTATTGATTGGAAGATTTATATCATATTGGTTTTTATTATTCTTTAGATATTCTAGATTTTAATCCCCTAGCTGACCACAATTGGCAAGAGCTTTTGCCTATTATGTAAGCTATCATTTATGATAATTGTTTTCTTTGCTGTGCAAAAGCTTTTTAATTTATTGTCATCCTATTTGCCAATTCTTAGGATTATTTCCTGTGCTTTATGGATGAATAAAGTTCTGTTGTGTGAAAGTAGCACATTTTCTTTTTCTCCTCTGTTGATGGACATCCAGCCTCGTTCCATTTCTTAAATGCTATGACGAGTGCAGCTGTAACCATGGATATGAAAGTATCTCTGTAGTATAGAAAATCCATTCTCTGACACTTCTAAGGGAAGTTTTCATTGGCTTTATTTTTTTCACTTTATTTTATTGGTTTGGGGTTTGCTTAAAAACAAAAACTAAATAGGGTCTCACTATGTCTGGGTCCGTGGGTTACTTAGGGGGTTGCAGCGCGCATCAACTCCCTGTTCACCCACGGGAGCTGGGCGAACAGCGGCTTGGAATAGCCGTGAGCCGAACGAGAGATGAGACTCTCGGGAGACAGCGGCAGTGGGCAGATCTCATTTTATTGGTAGATTGCAGCTGTTTTTATAGAGAAAAGTCAGAGGTAGAAGCATAGGAAGCAAGATCTGTGAGAGAATGGTGATGTCAGCAGAGGAAATGAAACCTTATTGTTTAGGTTTGTTATT
>PVHP010043006.1:0-14738 GCA_004024765.1 Zapus hudsonius
CCACTTGAGCAATCTTAAAAGATTGGCAAAGCTGGAGAAAGGAAGTTAGATTCCAGCAAATACTAATAAAGCTTTAATATGCTATAATGTCTTTTCAGGGCTAGAAATACTGACCATGAAAGAAAAACACAGAAAACTCACTGTTCCCATGAAATTCACAGTCTAATACTTACCTATAAATAGTTGAAATAGTACAGAAATGTTCAGTACAAAATATAACTAGTCAATCAATGTGTTTCTCTGGAGAGTTAAAATCAAATCAGAAGACAGAGCTTTCTGTGCACATGGACTTGTAATAGCTAATTGAATTCTTATTATGTGCCATGTTCTAAATGCAATTAACTTTTATTTAATCATTGCAATAACCTTCTCTGGTAAATCCTTTTATTATCTTCATCATTACAAATGAGAAAACAGAAAGATAAAGTAAGAAGGTTTTCAAGGTCTCATCACCAGGGCTCACAGTAGAGTTTATGACTTAAATGTCAGTCTCCACAGGACCCAGAGTCTGTGTTCTTAACTTCCAAGTGGTGATTCATCTCTTTTCGTGGCTGAGGCAAATGGCATCCCCACCCCATGCCATCATCTGTCCAGGAGGGAAGAAGTGTCCTCATCGGCAGCATCACCCCACGTCATCAGTGCGACTGGCACTGAGTCTCATTCTGTGTGGCTGTCTAAATTTTGGCAGCCATTCAGTTGAGCCAGGATGGAGCCTTTCTGCTTCTGAGTGAGTACTGCCGAGTGGCAGTTACCCTTGTTAGGAGAAGTGGCAACCAGTGGGAACGTTGCTAAGTTGAAAAAACAACTGTGACAGCCAGGTGACTTCAGCTGAGTGATGATTCAGGTAAACCCAGAAGGGACAATGGCACTACTTGAAAGGTTTTTCTTTCCACTTTGAGAATAACTATTAGCTGGTCTTCAAAGCTCCTCTCAAGTAACAAGGATTTGCCTGTAGCTTTGAGAGAACGACTTAAGTAGAGGAGTTCTAAAACTCTTTTCACAATGGTAACACCATCAAGTAAATATGTACCATCCAAGTGATTCATTCTCTTTGTGCCAGGTAGATTGTTTCAAAACAACCACGCCTCTCCACATTGCCACTTCCTGCTGAAAAGTAATGTTCCTCTTGAACATGTTGCAGGGTGAACAACTATGGCTTCTTGGGACTTAGTCTTACTGCCTTTTTTTTTTTTTGAGAAAGTGGTTAAGCTGTCAATTTGAACTGATATCTTTTTAGGGCACAAGGACCCAGTCATAAAGGTGTAATCATTAAGTCTTTTATTATAGTAAGGGGTTCTGCAGGTGTCGTGCATGTTTTCAGCAAGATGTTTGACAAGAATGTCTGTTTTCTGGTGAGCAAGCTGGAGGATGAGCAAGTCTAAAGATAGTACTGTTAGATTTGTATCTAATATAGGAAATTCCTCCCAGTGATACTGGCTCATGGATCAATGTCATGTCTATTACATGATAGGGTGTCCAGTTAGTGACTTTGTCCTTTGGCATCAACACCTTTGACAAAGGTATCATTTAGTTATTCTTACTTCAATTGTTAAGAAGTTGGGTTAACAGGCCTGAGGTAAGATCCTGTTGCTGAAGAAGCCACAGAAAGCCATTGGTCAGTATCAAGAGACCCTGCAAGGTCCAGAATGGTAACCAGCCCCCAGATGGTAGTTAGTGCAGTGCTGGAAGGCACTGCATAAGCTGCCAGGGGAAGCTGGTCAATGACAGCTGGAGTAAACAGAGACCACTGACATGAAATGCAGTCTGCCACCATGAGTAGGCTGAACACACTGCCTACTGGGAGAGAACAGTGAACCAAGGCAAGGACACTTGTGCAATGGAGGTGCCAAAGCCTGGGGGAGGTAATCAACAGCTTTTAATTTGACCAAGTAATCCACTCAGTGACGGGGAGCTCTTAACTTGAATTGGAGACTCAGACGAAATATATTGGGAACCAAAATCTTGGGACCCCAAAGAGAAACTCACTTTACAAGTGATTTACAAAGAGCTACTAACAATAGAATCTAGCCAATTCAGAAATGTGTATCTCAGTTAACCTATACTGATCTCACTCTCCGATGGAGATTCTGTTTGTATTTTTCAGAAGGCAGCGAGAGAGCTGTGGCCTTTCCAATCCTACCAATGAACCACAGACCTATAGCTGACATCGTGGCAAGAGATGAGCCACCCCAGACCTACCGTGGAAGCTCCACATGGAACCCCACAGAGAGTGGTGGGATAAGCAAGAGACCTATAACCACAGCCAATCAGTCAACCCAGGATGAGCCAGTGAGATAGACACCAACTATCTTCAACACAACCTAAAGCAGAAGTACAGAAGCACTTAAGACCTCAACAAATAAAGCAGCCTTAATACTCATCCACCATGACTCAGGGAACTGAGCGGAAGAGGGGGTGGGAAGATAGTAAGAGCCATGGTGGGGAGAACTGCCAGAGACATGGCCCCCCTCAGTAACAACACACAAAGGGGGGTTGGAACCAGGTTGACTCCTAGGCTATCCATAACCTCCTACCCCATGGACTGAGCCAGTTTGTCCACGGAGGAGGATATCCAGCTGATTGGGGACAGGGAAGAGGAAATTTGGGAAATGTGGACACCAACACATTATTTGCCCATTCAGTGTATGTAAATATGGATAATAAAGATATATTTTATATAAAAAAGAAGTTGGGTCAGAATCTAGGTTGAGATAAAATTCAATTTTCAAAATTTTATTATTTTATTTTTTTGAACTGATGGTGATTGAACCCAAGGTCTTATGCATGGTAAGTGCCTATTTAACACTGACAGTTCATGAGATAAAATTTAATAGAAACAAATGATTAGCTGTACAAATATAAAAGATGAATTATGCAGACAGAAGATGAGAGATATGCAGCAAGAGTAAAAGATTATGGATGGCTTTTAAAAAAATACTGAGCTGTATGATAGTTAAAATGGTCAACTTGACAGGCTATAGAATCACCTAGGATACAAATAAATCTCAGGGCATGTCTGTGAGGAAGTTTCTAGATCAGGTTAATTGGGGTATGAAGAAACAGCCTCACTGTCTCTCTCTCTGCTTCCTGACTACCACCTGTGTCTCACTCCTGTCACCATGCCTTCCCTTAAGACTATGGGCAGAAATAAATGCTTCCATCCTTAAGCTACTTCCTGTCAGGTGTTTGGACACAGCAATGAATAAGTAACCAACATGAGCTGATTAATAATTGTATGAAATTAGGCAGAAAGTCAATCAGCTGAGGCTGACTAGATAGCAACATTGCTCATCATAAAAGGTGGGAGAAGCCAATCATAAATAAAGTGTGTCAGAAACTTATTTTGTATAGGATACTATTCTTTTTTTGTGCTATCTATACTTTCTAAGACTACCTGGAGAACAGTAGGATGATTTTTTAGGAGGTTGAAGTAGACCCATCTAAATCATGAAGGGCAGTAGCTGGAAAAAAAAAAACATGCCATCAAGAATCATAAATCCAGGCTCAATGGAACATGCCTTTAATCCCAGTACTGGGAGGCTGAGGTAGGAAGACAGCTGTAAATTCAAGGCCAGCAGAGCGAGACCAAAACCAAGAAAGAAAGAAAGAGAAAGATAGAAAGAAAGAAAAGAGAGAGAACGAGCGAGAGAAAGAAAGAAAAAGAGAGAAAGAGAAAGAGAGAGAGAGAAAGGGAAAGAGAGAAAGGATAAAAGAAAAAGACCAGGCAAACATTACATTTTTGAGATGCATTATGATCATAATGGATTAAATTGAATCCAAGGGATACCAAAGGCCAAACAGAGTTTACAAAAACTAGAACTGACCAAAAATGAATGACTGACCTGGAAGAGTTTAATTGCTCAAGTATAACCACAAATCCAGGAGTTTGTAAACACTTTGTAAATCCATACCAATGTCCAATTACATTCCTTATTAGACAAACTCCTTGTATACACTTTTCTCATTTTCAGTCCTAAATGAATATCTAACCAGAATGATTTAAAATAACGACCTTGTGGCCTTTCATCTGGTATCTTTGTGGACAGCACAATTTTATGAGTGGAGAGGCCAAAACTCTGGCATATATCATAAATTAAAATAAATAGTCAAATGTTGGCATATGCCAAGAATTTACCCACTTACTTTTTAAACTAATGGGTCTGTTGTATTGCTATCAATTGAACTTGGCAGGTGCTTTTGTATCTTCACTCCCTGTTTGATGCTATTTTAAAGTCTCTTTTTATGAAGTTGATGAATAAGAACATCCTAGAGAAAGCAACTATGAAAAGTAATTTTCAGTCTTTCACGTTTGGTCCTTGGGGAGCTGTTTATATGATTTTGAGATGAACAACTGTGTTAAGTGTATCCAGCACAGCTTTGAGAGATTCATATCAATGACAGAACCCAGTGCATTTTAAGCAAGCAACTGAATGTTCATTTAAACATTCCTAGATTAGAGATTAGGGAGGCCGTATAGAAATGTGAAAGGGAGATCTGAGGGCTGGGGAGATGGTTCAGTTGGTAAGGTGCTTGCGACATAAGCATGACAACCTAAGTTTGGATCCAATAAAATGCCAGGTTGTGTTGGTGTATGCTTGCAATCCCAGCACTGGAGAGGATGGCCTGGGCTTGCTGCTAGCCTCTCTGGCCGAATCAGTGAGCTTCAGCTTTAATGAGAGACCATGTCTCAAAAAGTCAGCTGGAGAATGATTAATAATAATATCTGATATTAACCTGTAGCCTCCACACGCAAACACACAAATGTACACACACTAATACATATTTATATATGCACACATTTACACCTGCACACATACAAAAAAAATCAGTGAAAATCAGCCGGGCGTGGTGGTTCACACCTTTAATCCCAGCACTCGGGAGGCAGAGGTAGGAGGATTGCCGTGAGTTCAAGGCCACCCTGAAACTACATAATGAATTCCAGGTCAGTCTGGACTAGAGTGAGACTCTACCTTGGAACCCCTACCCCCCCCCAAAAAAAAAAGCGCTGAGCTTGGTTGTGTATGCCAGTCATCCAGCATTTGGGAGCTGGAGGCTGGAGGATCAGGAGTTCAAAGTCATCCTCTTCTACATAGAGAGTTTGAAGACAGCTTAGACAACATATGATACTGTCTCCAAAATATGGGGGGCTGGAATGATGGCTCAGTAGTTGAAGCTCTTGCCTGAAAAGCCCGCTGACCTGAGTTTGATTCCCCAGTACCCGTGTAAAGCCAGATGCATCTGGAGTTCCTTTGCAGCAGCTGGAGGTCCTGGCAGACCCATTCTCTATGTCTCTCCTCTGCCTGTCTCTCTCTGCTTGCAAATGTGTTTTTAAAAAGTGGAAGTAGGAGTGGAGAAATGGGATCAAGTTTTTCACCCCAGATAGTAAAAGGTAACAAGTACTAGCCATGCTTGACATTGTTTCAAGTACAAAGACGAAAACACAATGGTATAGGAGAATGGATTGGAGTAAAGTTACAACTAGAGCAGGAGAGAGAGTTCTAAATTCAAGAAAGCAGGTAAAACTTGAGCTAGCAAAGTGGTTGTGATGCGTGTCCTCGCCACTCCAGAGATGCCAGTGCACTGGAGCTCTGGTTACCTGCAGTGGGGCTTGCTTGAAGACACTCCTTTCCTGCCTTCTGGCTCTTTCCCATTTCACTTCCTTTCTCACGACATATTCCAATAACATATATATCTAATATATCCACCCAGTTTAAGCTATGTGCTATATTCTAATTATATGTTCACTTCAGAGGAAAAGGGCATGGGAGGCAGTTTTTAATTTAGTAAGGTTGACAGAAGGGCTGGGATTACTGGTGTGAGCCACCACGCCTGGCCAGGATGTGTTGAACTTGAGTATGACTAAATCCACATTTAGAAGGGTTGGAATGAGAACTGGGAAGTGAAACGAGTTTATCTTTTACCAATGAGAAGCCAGATGGTGTTCTAAAGCACGGGAATGCAATGGCCAGGTATCCTGGAGCTCCCCCTGACGTCATGAGGGAGGCAGGTTGGAGCCTGGAGAGGCAGGAGGCATGAAGTGATTGTAACAATCAAGGGATGATGGGAAGGGCTGTAGACCAGTCAGTCTGTAGAAATGACAAAAGGCAGGTGTGGGGTTGAATGTAAGAAATATTTTGTGGGAGGAGAGGTAACAAGCAAGAGTGACCAAGTACATCTGGGAAATGAAGAGGAGAAAAGACAATTCCTTGTTTCAGATGTTGAGGGATGGTTTAAATGTTTTCACTCAGGTTGCTGTTCTTGTAGCAGGGGTCCCCCTGGTGGTACAAAGGGGATGTTCACATTGGGTACTGGCTGTTAGAAGGAATACCCTGAAATATGGAATCTCTTCTTCCTTTGTGGTGGCCAAGAGCCCATCTGAAATTAAATGGAAGCTGATTGTTGCTAATGGACCAGGAAGAGGGGTCTGACGATAATCTTACCCATTCAAATAAGGCAATTTCTGGCCAAGTTTTTTCTCCAAGAAATCTTCGTGTGGCTAGAGAAGATTGGCCAGAGTCAGAGGCAAAGATGCAACAAACACTGAGGAACACTCATGGGAATATTGATTTTATTTCTTGAGATCGTGACAGATGAGAGAGTGGAGATGTTAAAGCCGGATGAAAGCTGGTGTAGCAGCTACCTTCTTGTTGCTGGGACAAAACACCCAAGAGAAAGCTTTATTTCAGCTTGCAGTTTCCAGGGGAAGTTTGTTTCATCTTGGTGGGGACATGTAGCAGAGTGTCACATCGATTGGGAGGAAGCAGCAAAAGCATGCTAGCTCGCACTAGCAAGGCTCCACCAGCACCCGAGGCGATGGAGAACATTTTACATTCAAACCATCACAGATGGCTTTGCCACAGCTCTGCTGGTATTGAAATCTTCCCATGTAAATTCTACATTAATTACAGTGTCTAAGTGATTATGGGGTTGCGGGTGATGTGTAAGAAGCACTATTGAAGGCTTCCTTATCCCTAACAGCAGGATGTGCAGTGTTAACGATTACCTCGTTTGATTAGGAGATAGGCCTTCAGGTTGATTCATAAATATGCTAATAAAATATGGCCACAAGAAGGAGAGCTCCAATACAACCTGTGGTTACAGAACTAGGAGAGGATCCCCTGTCTACTCAGGGTCAATTCGTGCATCTAAACAGAGAAGATGCAGGTCTGTGTGTTCTCTCCAGGTCTTGAGCAAAGCCCTTGGAAGAAACAAGAGGAATGCATAGACCTGAGTCATCAACCAAGAAGAGCTATTTAGGAATCTTTCCATTTTAAGCCATTGGCATGTTCCTGATTAAATAGAAATACCTTGCTTGCTGTTTAAATACATACGGATCATAACCTTTAGCTAAGGATTGCAACAGATCTGAGAAATGAGCCATGACACAATCATGTCTAGTGGTTTCCTTTCACGAATCCCTTTGGATCCTGCAACGGTTTGAAGTGTTAAAGCTCATAAGATTTACCTCTTTGAAAACACTGCAACCTGTTTTTGTTTCCTTCACAGGAGCCCTTAGTGTAAGCTTCCTAATGAAAACAACAGTGTTTTCTTGGCTTAACTGCATTTTATTGAGTGGTCTGTCTCTCATGCTATAAATGCACAATAATGAGGAGTGTTCTGTTCATTAGAGACTGCTAGCCTATGAGGCAAGTCGGGTATTTTATTGATGTGTACAGAAAGTAGCATCTGAAAGGTCAGAAAATAACTATTGAAAAAGCCTGCCTTACGCCAGTGCATGTAGACTATATTGTTCTGAGTACAAAAGAGTTTGACAATATTAATCAATTACACATTTTATATAGAAAACAGTGGGCTTTTCTTATTAGAGCATTTTTTTTCTTCCATATCGGACACCATCTCCTCAGCGGCTCTTTGGATTTTAAATTGCTTTGTAGGCTATAACAACTAACCTTTTATGTTTTTTCTGGACACAGCAAGAATCTACCAGGTATGATACTGGTACAGGAGGTGGGGATTTGTAGAATAAGCATCACAAATGAGTCTGCATTTGGGTGAGTATAGTTTTGGGTACCACCTCTGGGAGGTGGAAAGCAGAAGTCTCGAAGTGAAGAACCAGGTTTCATCAGGAGTGCACACCCCTATCTTCACTCCTCCAACTTCTCCCATTCCAGTTTCTGTACTTTCTGGGGACATCGCCTTACACTTGGTCACAGGATAGGAACACTCATGACGAAAGTGCTGGGTGCATTTTCCTGATAGCCTAAATAAGGCTGGATCATACCAGAGCAAAAAGACCTGGAAGCTCAGGGGGTCTGAAGTACAGGCCGGAGCCTCTTGCCAATTGACAGCAAAAAAGTTCAACCATGTATAGTAGTCTCAAAAGTTACCCAGGGCCTGGAGAAGTTGTTTAGTAGTTAAAGCCACTTGCTTGCAAAGCCTGCTGGCTCAGGTTCAATTCACCAGTATCCACTTAAAGCTAGATGCACAAAGTGATGAGTGCATCTGGAATTTATTTGTAATGGCAAGAAGCCCTGGGGTCACCATTCATATTCTATCTCTCAAATAAGTAAATAAGTATTTAAATTAAAGAGATAGCTAAAGGGAACTGACCGAATGAAGATATTTTATTTATTTTTTTATATTTCATTTATTTATTAGAGAGAGTGAGAAGGAGGCAGACATATAGAGAGACAGAGTGGGCACACCATGGTCTCTAGCCACTGCAAACAAACTCCGGATACAGGCACCACTGTGCGCATCAGGTTTTATGTGGGTACTGGGGAATCAAACCTGGGCCGTCAGGCTTTGCAAGCAAGTGCCTTTACCCACTGAGCCATCTCTCCAGCTTAATTTACTTAACATGATTTTATATTGTTTTTGGACAAATTTTCTATCATATCATTATAAAGTGTCAACTTTATTAGCTCTTTAAACGTTTAGGTTCCCCAAATAAACTCTCCTTTGATTTGACTCTCCTTTTGGCCAAATTACAAATAGATCACCTTTTGTAAAAGTGTTGCAACAATGATATCCATGTGACTATATGCATATATGCATATTTGCATTAATGTAACTGTTCTTCTAACCATATGGCTTCCCAGCAAGAGCCTGAGAGACATAAACAGATGAACAGAAGTATTAAACTCTTTGTACTGTGAATTAAGCTTTTGAAAAAGATAGGCATAAGTATATTTATTTATTTGGCACATAGGCAGGCCCTCCTCTTAAAAGCTATCTGACCTTGACCTTCCCTCATCTGCTAGGGTTTTACTCAGTTTTCAGCTCCAACACTTCATCTTTCCCTTTCATGATGCCCCCACCCCCACCCCAAGTGCATGGGCCAAGCACAGGAACATGCGTCCAAGCAACACTTTGAATCAAAGTAGCTTTCTCCAATGAACTCCTGGAGACAGTCACCTGAGATGAGCACAGAACCGACTCTTACCTTTCGGTACCCCCAGAGCTGGTTCCCCTTGGAGCCATGGCAGTCATAGAGCGTGACTGGACTTCTGTGAGAGATCGCATCGAAGCAGAATTTGCGGGTGTGCAATGGCTCACCGGGTCGGATATCCTCTCTCCACCCAAAGGTAAAGAGCTGGCAAGAGAGAAGTAGCAAAAACACCACAGTGAGTTCAACTTGGGAAGAAGAAGCAGGAGCCCACGAGGATGGCGATCAGCATCCTTCCTTGCCTAGTGATCAACTAGAGGTGATGGAAAGGCTCGTTTCAGGAGCAACTGCACCTAGGCTCACAGGTACCAGGGAAGAGAGGAGGGGAGAGGGAGACTGAAAGATGATAAAGGGAAGGAGAGAGGAGGAGGGGGAGTCCTTTGAGGACTGCACGGTCAGCCTAATGAGCACAGGACAAGGCTGGATTGATGCTAGCACCTTGAAATTTCTAATTTAGAGGAAAGCTAGGCTCAATGAAGTAAAGGAAAGGCAAAATAATTTTCTGGGATTGGTAAGAGTAATTGTGCAGGGCCACACAGACAGTCATAGATTGTAATTCACGGTAAGCAGTACAGTTCACACATGCGCATAGACCTCTGATCTCAATTAGAGAGGGAAGTTTCATGGAATAGTCATCCTGACTGGGTTTAGTCTGTGGTATTCCAGTGATTTTCTTTTCTATCCTAGTCTACCTAAAGGAAGTACTAAAATGATTTTTACAATGTGTTAACCAAAACACGATGGTGGAGGAACAGAATTTTCTTGAGTAATTTGAGCTAAGTTACATTTGTGGGCTACATTAGGAAAAATTATCTTTCTTTTTTTATTTGAAAGGAGAGAGAGAATGAGAGAGAGAGAGAGAGAGAGAGAGAGAGAGAGAGAGAGAGAGAGAGAGAGAGAGAGAGAGAGAGAGAGAGGAGAGCCAGGGGCTCTTGCCATTATAAACAAACTCCACATGCACGTGCCACTTTGTACATCTAGCTTTATGTGGGTATAGGGAATTTAACCTGGGCCATCAGGTTTTGTTAACAAGTATCTTTAACCACTGAGCCATCTCAGCAGCCTGAGAAATTCTTCCCTAAAGCAAAACATCCACTGAGGAGTCCTGGGATTTCTTTCAATTCCAAGGTTTCTTGGGGTTCTGTAGTTCTCACAATGGGACGGAGGGTGGGTGGGCTGCCAGCTGGGAAGTATAGGAGAGGTAAAGGCAAGCCTGTCATGCAAGGCACACTGCTATGTAGACAGCAAACTGAGCATTGTCCAGGCCTCAAGAAAGAAAACCTAGAGAGTCTGGGACAAATCCAGGGATAATTAACAGAAAGTTAAGAGAGAGTGTGTGTGTGTGTGTGTGTGTGTGTGTGTGTGTGTGTGTGAGTATCTGAAGGAAAGGAATGGAAAGGACTAGGTGAAGTGTCTCAGTTAAAAGAGAAGTGATCTAAATCACACTTCTGCACGAGGACTGGCTGGGTGGGGTGAGGAGTGGCTACATCCTGTTTCCCTGAAGGACAAGACACAGGAGAACACTTCCAGTAGAAGTTTAGGCCTCTGAAATAGGTCCATGAACAGGAATTGTGTAGTCTTTTTATTTCTGACATGTGTGTATGTGGGTGCGATGGATGCGTGTTAATGTATGCATGTGTGTGCACAGATGAACATGTGTGTGCACAGATGAACATGCACACGCGCAGAGGTCAGAGGAGAACACTGAGTGTCCTCATCATCCTTCCACATGGTTTCCTCCAGACAACTCTCTCATTGGTTCTGGAGCTGCCATTTTCTCAGACTGGCTCAGCAGTTTCTTGTGTCTCTGCCCTCTCCCCAGGACTAGGGTCATGTCCATGCATGGCTGTGCTCAGCTTTTTATGTGTGTTCTTGGGATTTCACTCAGGCCATCTGAGGCCTTTGGAGGCCCTCAAGCTTGCATGGCAAACACTTACCTGCTGAGCCATCTTCCCAGCCCCAAATGTTTCTTTTTAACCATGATTGTGGACTGAAATATGCTTCTTAAATTTTGCACACTGGAGAATGGCTTCTCACAGTAGCTTCTGGCTGTTTTTAATTTTTTTTTCTGGTCTTTTTCAAGGCAGGCTCTCACTGTAGGTAGCCCAGGCTGACCTGGAACTCACTCTGTAGCTCCAGGCTGGCCTCGAACTCATGGTGATCCTCCATCCTCATTGCTGGAGTTCAAGGTGTGCACCACCACACCTGGCTTACTTTTGGTTTTGGTCACACTGCTTCTCTGCTTCGGAAATGATGGGTTCCCGGTATCCCATGACCACCTTGCCCACCTTCCTGTATCCTCACTCTTATCCACAGACATGTGGCTGAGGGTCTTCTTTCTTCCCCGGTTGTTCTTACGTTCCCTCACTTGAACTCTCACCAGTATCCTAAAGACTCGTGGACTGTGCAATACTTAACTCCTCATAGGATTTCCAAACTATGATCTCATGGATCGTCAAATTCCACACAGCCTTAACTCTGGGGATGCTTTCCCCTGTCTGTGTTTTGCTTTAGTTGGGGTAGTAGAGTCAGCTTGTCAACCTGGACATCTCTAACCCCTTGATGTCTCTTACCTTCATTCAGTCAGCTGTCAAAGCACCTTTTCCCTTTCCTTTCCCTCTTCCCTTTCCCTGTCCTTTTCTATCCCCCCTTTCCTTCCCTTTACCCTTTGGTTTTCTCTTCTCCTTCCTTTCCTTCTTCCCCTGTCCTTCCCTTTCCTTTCTTTTGTGGCACCAGGATTGACCCTGGAACTCATGCGGGAGAGTTTGCACACTGATCTATGTCCTCAGCACTCCCCCAGCCTCCACTTTCCTTCCCATCATCCCCTAACCATTGCTCCCAGCAGCTCTGCTCTGACTATAGCAATGACTATAGCTTTCTGGTTTGGCTCCTCCACGCTGATCTTTTTTAACCTGCAGAGCAATCTGTCTGAAATGATGCTTCAGCATGTCTTCCTGAAACCTAAAAGTCCACATTTTCCAAACGTCTCTTCATCCCAGGAGGTTTCCTCAGTGGGCCTTTGCCATCAGCAGCCTTTCAGAGCTGCTCACACACAGCCTTTATTCCTGACAGTTCTGTTCGGAAGGCCAGCCTTCACCAGTCCCCACAGGAAAGCTCCTTGGTCCTTTAGGACGCCTTGCAGCATCCACTTGTCCACCTCTGAATTGCTCCTTTCCTCCTTTCCTCACACCATCCACTGCTTCCAGATCTCTCTCGAACCACGCAGGGAGGGAGACCGTTGATGGCAATGGTTGGCTTTTTCCAGCACCCAGAACAATTCATGACACATAATAGGTGCTTAATAAGATTTCTGTTGAATACATGCAACTTGTACTCATTATCGTAACAGAAAGTAGAATGAAATACATGCTAATTCAAATCAGTTAGTTTTTATTTATTTATTTCTTTGTAGCCAGGTTCTCATGCTAGCCAAGGCTGGCCTGGAACTCATGGTGCACCTCCGACCTCAGCCTCCCTAGTGCTGGAATTATAGGTATGAGCCACCATTAACAGGCCTGGCTGCTTTTTTTTCCCATAGGGTCTTAGGGCTGGGGAGATAGTTCAGTGGTTAAAGCACTTGTTTGCAAAGCCTGATGTCCTGGGTTCAAGTCTCCCCGGTACTCACATAAAGCCAGATGCACAAAGTGGGGCATACTTCTGGAGTGTATTTGTAATGACATGAAGCCCTGGGGTGACCATTCATATTCTCTGTCTGCTTGTGAATAAATACAAATATTAAAATAAATAGGGTCTTGTTGGCCCAGATCCTTAGGCCTCAACCTCCAGAAAACTAACTCCCATGCCTGACTTTTTCATCACATGAATCTGTGCTTTTTATGTCTGTAATCATATCAGTGGTTATTTTCAAACTTTCCACTTGATGATTCTAGGTGCAGTTAACCATTTTCAAAATAGACATTTTCCGGCCTATAAAAAATTGACTTTCCTTATATCTTTATTTAGTTACTTGGTTTAAGCGTCATGTTTCCCTGATACAATAAGCAGTCAAACTAATGCAACAACAAGTGCTTTTTTTGTTTCTGCTTGTTCCTTGAAATAGGGTCTCACAACTGTAGTCCAGGCCGACCTGACATTCCAGATCCTTCTGTCTCAGCCTTTCCAGTGCTAAGATTATAGTCATGTACCTACCTCTGTGCCTACCTTGGGGTAGGCAGTCTTAATTAGTTAATCTCTCTCTCTCTCCCTCTCTCTCTCTCTCTCCCCCCTCTCACTTTTATTTACTCAGAAGCCCAGAGATGAGAGGAACGCCAACCCTTACAAGCACATACCCTCATCCAGGCCTGTGAAGCTTGATTAGTCTGCTTCTACCACACCTCAAGTGCCCAGGCTTCCTTTTTTCTTGCATGTGTGTATTTGTGAGGTGTGCATGTATGTGTGTGAGGGTATGAGTGCATTGTGGATGTGCATTTGCACATGTGTGCACATGTGCGTGTGGGGTATATTCATGGTTAGCGTTGGGCATCCTTCCTCAGTCACCTTGCATGTTTTTCTTTGCTAATCCTGGAGCTCAGTGATCCAGCAAACCAGTGAGCCCTAGGGATTTCCTGTGTCTGTCTCCGTAGTGCTGGGAACTATGTCTGACAAGCACTTTCCACATGAAGCCACTGCCCCCAGCCCACCCAGGCCTCTCTCACATCATCTTCTGGATTTTATTAAATGGATCAGCTAAGTTCAGAAGAAGCCCAAGTGAAACAAATCTCTCCCACAGACAGCCTTCACCTGGTGTCAGGCACCCTTAGGTGACTTTTGCTTTTTATTTCCAGGTTTGTTACTACAGTGAAACGATCATTCTTACATTTGTAGGGTGATTGCTAGAATGGAATTTTCAGAGGTTTTTGTGTTAATTTTACTATTACCTGGTGATCACCGTCCTGGGTCCCAAGCCGTATCTTCCCATCATACCAATTGCTTTGTTCTCCTGCACCTACCATTAACTCATTTTCTTTCTTTCTTATGTCTTTGAAATGCCTTTTATTGCCATTTATCACACCTAATGGTCGTGTCAAACCAATCAGGCATGGAGCTTTTATTCATTACGTATTTTCCTGTGTGCAATCTTGTCAAAGCAGAAACAAACAGACATTATAAAGCCATTTTCATTGTTTGCTTTGGGTAATGTTCGTGTGACATTCACAGCCTGCCTCCTACTCTTGGGCTGTTCTTGCTGAAAGAAGTATCTAGATTTTCTTTGGGTTTCCTGTACAAAAGCTCTTGTTTTTTTCCAACTTGAATAATCAGTTTTACAGTAAATAGATGTCAATTTCTCCCCTTTCTTCTTTTGAGTGATACTTTAAAGTATAGATTTGGA
>PVHP010043007.1:0-14714 GCA_004024765.1 Zapus hudsonius
TTCACAAATACTGAGGTTTTCTGGTCTGAGTGGTGGGAAAGGCTCGTGTGTGGCCCTGGGTAAATGTCTGCACAGTGCATCCACTCCTTGGTCCACATCTGTGCTAGCCTGGAGTTTCAAAAGGAAGAAAAGAAACTGGGACAGTGGCACATAGCTGTAGTCTCAGCTACTTGGGAGGCTGAAATGGGCAGACTGACTGAGCCCAGGGGTTCAAGGCCATCCTGGTCAATATAAAGAGACCTCATCTCAAAGGGCAGAGGATGGGGGCGGGGAAGAGACAGTGAAAGGGAGAAGGGGAAAGAAGGAAGTCAGGGAAAGGCAATGAGATATATAACAACTTCAAACAGGCTAGTGTATGCATTAATGATATCCAGAAAAGGAAGGGAAGGGGAGGGGAGAGAAGGGAAGGGAGAGAAGGGGAAGGGAGGGAAGGGACAGGGAAAAAAGGGAAGAGAGGGGAGGGGAAGAGAGCAGAGTGAAAGAGAAGGGAAGAGAAGGGAGGAGAGAGAGGAGGAGAAGAAAACATTTGGATATATACTGGTAAAAACTAATGATACTGTGGGCTGGAGAGATGGCTTAGTGGTTAAGGCTTTGACTTCAAAGCAGAAGGACCCAAGTTCAATTCCCTAGGACCCACATAAAGACAGATACACAAGGTGGTGCATGTGTCTGGAGTTCGTTTGCAGTGGCTCAAGGCCCTGGTGTGTCCATTCTCTCTCTGTCTGCCTCTTTCTCTTTCTGTCTCTAGCTTTCTCTCTCTCCCAAATAAATAAATAAAATATCTTTTTAAAAACGAATGATGCTGGTCTTACTGGGATCAGATCATTCCTTCCTTCCTAACTGTCATAGCCCCACACTGCTGGGATGAACCTCCAAACCAGGCACAGTTATGGGAGGAAGGGATTCATTGAAGTTACAGATCCTGGGGAAGTTCCATAATGGTGAAAGAGGCTGGCCCCCATTCACAGACCAAAAAGAAAGAGAGAAAAATAACCCATCACCAATACCACACAGAGAGAACATTAAACAGGCAGGGGGAGAGATTTCTTTCCCCTTTATATAGCCTTAGAACAGGGTCTTGCAATCTTATCCCAGACTTGTTGGCTTCCTGAGTCTCTGGAATTTCCTTCCTGCACTGCCCTCCCAGGAAGGGATGTTCATTTCTAGCTTTGCTGAGCTTCCTTACATCCTGCCCACTACTGAGAGAACTGCCTTCCTGTAAAGATCCTCAGAAACCCACCCAAGATTACTAAAACGCTCTCAAGTTGACAACAAAACTTCACCACACTAACCGTTAAGCACGTACTTTCTATGGACACAAGTCCAAGAATAAAAGAGAGACAGAGGAGAAAAGGAGCCATAACCCCTGCCTTCCCTCCTTTATATTCTAGGGTAGGATGAGGTACAAAGAAGCAAAGCCCACCAGGGATATTTTTAACAGTTCAGATTGTCTCCATCTCCTTGCTCTTGCTGAACACATGTTCTGGAATATTCTCTATCCTACACCTTGGAGTATGTTTTGTTAGCATCTCTGACCTCCACCCACAAGATGCCAGCGGCGCCTTCCAGTTGCAGCAACCAAAACCATCTTTAGACATGTCCGTCAGGGAAGGAGACACCAGCAGAAACTTACAAGTGAAATATGCTAAATAATAGTAATGTTTATGTTATTCTCAGAGAGGTGGGAGACAGAAAGAATGGATGGACGAGAGGGCTCAGAGAGGTGGCAGATTTTAGCTTGAACCACACCAGGTATGACACTGGGGATCTGTGTCAGAGTTTGGGCCCAACTCCAAAGCCATGAGGCCACTGGATGTAGGCAATGCATGAAGCATGGGGTCTGTTGAGCGATGGGTGAATCTGGGGTGCCCAGAGCCCAAGCAGACAGGACAGAGGACCACAGCAGTCGTTGGATGGGGCGATGGCAGTGTCTTAGCTCAAGGTCCTGGTGGAAATGGGGCAAAGGAGAGTCTCTTTTAGGCAAGTGAGAGGAGAAAATCATCTCCCAAATCAGAGCCCTGCAACCAATAAACCCTAGATTCCCCAACAGAACAGCTTTGCTGGGAGATGGCTCAGGCGGTAAAACTCTTGCTACGGAAATGGAGAGGTCAGCTTCTCGAGGCTGAGACAAAGCACGTAACCCAAAGCAGCTTCTGGGAGGAAAGGGTTTATTTTGACTTATGGGGAAGCTTTATCGTGGCGGGAAAGGCATGGCAAGAGTAGATAACAGGGTATCACATCCTGTCCCACCGTCTGGGTGGAAAGTGAGTCCAAGTGAGCCAGCCAACACTGGCTAACTGGGCTAATAAACCTCCAGGTCTGGCCCCAGTGACACACCTCCTCCAGCAAGGCTCCACCTCCCCAATTGCCACCAGCAGAGTCTGAGGCTGAATTACACACACATGAGACTATGGGGGCCATTTCACATTCAAAGTACCACAGCAAGCATGCCCAAGCCTGTTTCCTCAGCACCCATGTTAAAATGCTTCCAGTGGTCATGTGCACCTGTGATCCCAACACTCAAGAGGTGGAAAGAGGAAGCTCCCCCAGGCAAGCTGACTGGATCTAACCTGACGGAATCACACCTCTGGCCTCCACACACATACATGTGCACCCACACATAGATGCACATCCGTACACACACCCACCACATACACACATGCTTCTTGCTGTCATAACTCACTGCTGTGGGGTTGTGGGAACGAAAGCAGAGACATCTTTGGGAGGATATAAGTCTGATTAGCTGAGGAGACCACAGAGAAGGAAACTCTTAGCTCTTCATACCGGAACTTCTCAGCAGGTTTGGGAGAAAGGGTTTTTTTGGTTTTTTTTTCTGGAATGTGAAATCTACTGCTATGTTTCTCACTCTGTGGCCCCATATATGTCTCTCCGACCATCTGCGAGAGCTGAATCTGTTAGCAGGAGGGGGAAGGGAACAGAGAAGGGCTCTCATAAGGTCCCAATTGTTCGCCATGGCTGTGGGCTGAAGAGATATGGCTGGAATTGAGGGTGAGGGAGAGAGGGGTGAGAAGCAAAAATATGACTTTGAGCGTCCGCGTCTAACAAGTTGCAACTGTGAAAACTCTGTTTCGCTCCCAGGACATAGTTGACAGCAAAGAAAGGGAAGACATTGAAACTCTGAGCTCTTCGGTCCCTGGGGATTCAGAGAAACTGGGACTCCCAAAGGAGGACTCCCAGGCAACAGATATAACCGAAAATAATAATTCCATCATGAGTTTCTTCAAGACTCTGGTAAGTAGTTTCCTCTCTTTATCTGACCCCCAATTTGATTGCCCAAATGTTGTGCTAATTCTGAGAACAATGCAAAATACATCTCGTGATACCGTGTGGATGATCAGCTTGCTAGATTTGGGCCATAGAAAAGTGCCTCCCAAAGGAACTGTGCCCACCCAGCTTTTGCTAACAGAGCCTTATGGCCGTGGGCCATGATAGAAACATTGAGGGTCTGAAGTGTGGCACATGAGTCGTATCCTAATGGAATTCTATTGTGATTGAATGTCCTATAGTCTTTGATGACAAAAATTCTTAGGAAATGCTCCCTGAGTTGCTGACCTCTCAAAGTAACTTTGGCGCACGCCTTTAATCCCAGCACTCAGGAGGCAGAGGTAGGAGGATCAGTGTGAGTTTGAGGTCAGCCTGGGCTAGAGTGAGACCCTATCTCAAAAAACCAAAAAAAAAAAAAAAGGCAAGCTGAACGCTGTGGAAGTCACCGTCTATCTGACTCCATCTGCCACTTTCATTGGATGGCGACAGGAAAGATATCTTTCATCTCTGACCCCTCGGAGCAGGACCCATAGCTTGGCACTTTCTCAGAGCCAAGAAAGAGCTGAAAGAGTGAATGCATAATTAACCAGCCCCAAATGTGTTTGTGTTACATCCACATATCAAGGCCGACTTCCAAAGATAAAATGACAAGTGTCAAAAGAATGTGTCTCAGACACACACGTGTTTGGAGTCATGGAATTAAAGTCTGAGGCCTCGCAGCAGACAGCTTTGAATGTAATCAAGCTCTTGCTATATGATCCGATTTATTCCAGAATAAAGTATTAATGTTATAAACGTCGCATTGCTAATAATGGTCCTTGGGTCTCGACTGAGTCGAAAGGACTTCTCACTGCTTACTTTTTCCTCGGTCTGATTAGCTAAACAGCCCTGCCTCACGATGTCTCTATGAAATCAAAGAAAGAACTCTGATAAGCTTCCCATTTTTAACATTTGGTTTTCTCAACCTCTAAGGTCTCACCTCACAAAACGGAACCCAAAAAGGCCTCAGAAGATACGGTAGGTAGCTCGAAGTGTGCAGGGAGCAGTGTTTAGTTGTGTGTCTGGATGCTTTGTGAATGGTGTCTGCATCTTATCTGTTATGTCACGTGTATGTGTGTGGCTATCGCTGGGTGTCCTCAAAATACTTCACTGAGATCAAGGACTTATTTCTGTTTGTTCCTTATTTATTCATTTGTTTGTGGCAGAGCTGGGAGTGAACCCAGGGCCTCTCACACGCTAGGCACTACCACTGAGCGATAATCTCTGCCGTGGTTCATGGAATCTTAATGGGAATTTTAGTGGAAAGCTTGAAGCATATGCCAATTCGGGAGAAATACTGTCACAATGCGCCGGGGTTTTTTTCAGGTTTTGTTTTTTGTTTTTGCCGTGGAATGAGTACAGGTGACCAATGGTCGTGTCACCATCATAGTGTTTGGTTTGTCATTGTGTTTAGAGACGAAACCCAGGGAATATGGAGATATATATATATATGTATGTATGTATATATATATATATGGAAGGAAGCAGCTAGAGTTGTGAGGATTTTTAAATATGTTTTCGTTTTCATGTAATATGAAAGAAATAAATCTCTACTGCAAAGAGATTTAGAAATAATAGTTGCCAGGGGACACCTACCCAGTGAAGGGCCAGGTGGAGGACTCCCACGGGCGCTGGAGTTTCAATCTTCCTGGAAATTTATCCACTTCCTCTCAAGATAAGTTTAGGTTGAAACAAGTACTTTCTTAGAGCTGACTTTCCCTTCCATCTGACAAGACTTGAAGTGGATCACACACCACTTAGACTTCATGGGAGCCATGACGAAGTTTTATTTGGTGAGAGACGCACGTCTTGTGTCCCTGCTGGGACAGGCGTTGATATCAAATAAATGACTTAATCAGCCCCATACAAACACTGCTTGTATTGGAAGAAACTAAATTATTTTTTAATAATCCTATATTTTATTCCAGAAAGCCTACGTTTGTGTTGGGATGTTCTGGGTGAGGTGTGAGCCTAATTTGCCTAAGTCTAATTTTCAAAATTGTTACACTGAACATTATCTTTCCCAGACCTCAGGGTCAAAGCAGGTACCACAATGCCTCATAAGCTGTAAAGCTCTCTTCCAATGTAGGTAATTCCCTCTTCCTTAGTCACGTCATGTATTGGTTGGTTCCTCTGGAAATTTCTTCTCCCATGGAAAAATTTCTAAGGCATCTATGTCTTCATTCATTCACTTTCTACAAGGCAGCTAAGGACAAGTTCAGTGAATGGTTAAAACGTTTCTCCCTTAGTTCTGGAGTTTGCATGTTTCGAAGCCCCATAGTCAGCACAATAGTTATGAAGAGTGGAGGGTGACACCCTTGGGTGGCCTTCCAAGTGACCTGATGCAATCTGTTTAGCTGGTCACACACCAAAGCGCTCCCATAGCCAAAAGTGACCCCCTCTGAGCATGTCACATGATAAATCTCACCATCCTGCCCAGGGGTCTGGGGAGTCTCTTTGGGGACCTGGATTTGAGATGAAGGTTTTGGAACGTAGGTTCATTTATGACACCCAGGAATCCACCTCTTTCCTTCTATACTTACTTTTTTGGGTATCTTTTTCTGTTGAAGTTCTTGAAATATTTTTGAAAAGTTGATCATTTGTCCCATTTGGTCCTGGGTGATTCTTAGCACACCACATGCCTCATTCAAAATGCCCCACCATTGGTAAATCGAGTCACCCATGTTTAGCAGGTGACGTTGAGTGACTTGGGTCCTGGTCTCCTCCTAATGTGACTCGAGGAACTGGTTCCCACTGGAAAGCTTTCATTGCCTGGGAGATCTGCCCCCTGGAGTCAGGCAAATGTTTGTGGGGAATGTTGCTTCGGGAGCGTTCAAATGCTGACTCAGAGGAAGTTGTTTTGAGGACAAAAGTCATTTATTTGGTGACAGTATTTTGCCAAGAGAACTAAAACCAGGGCACAAAACTGCATCTCCTCCTTCCCCTGTGACAATAACATTTGCATATTTAAGCCTATTGTAGGGACTGTCTTGTCATCTTTGTTGGTTTTGGTTGTTTTCATTTATGTCTTTTATATTTTTTTATACTTATGCTTATGTTTTAAGTCATGTTAACGGAGCTTAAATATTCTATTCCTGTCTTAAACAGAGATGTAGGAAATGTTATTTTGGTTTGTTTGGTGGCGGGGATCTAAAATGTCTTAATATGGATCATTTAATTATGTGACGCTGTTGAAAGTCACTGTATACTTAAAATTTACTGTGACTATGTTGGTTAGCAAATCATCTTTGAGAACTTAAAAAGGATATTCACATTGCTTCTTGTAGTGAGGAGATGGGAATAATATACCAGTAAGCAATGGTCAGAGTGATTAAATACACTTTAAAATGAAGAAAACAAATGATCGTGTACAAACAAAGTTCTAAGCTGTGTCTATGTTATCCAAAAGGCATCCAAAGCAGACAGTGTCTGTGATGGGCCAGCTGCCCAGAAGATGTCCCAGATGCCGGCTAGAGGCAAGAAAAAGCGTGTGGACAGCCCCAGGATAGGACTCACCTTTAGAAAGATGTTTAGGCATAAGGTCTGTATCTCCTTACTGTAGGAAGAAAGAGAGGAGCCTGGTCTTCACTCAGGGGCCGTGTTCTGTCCCCACCAGCTTCATGAAGCCCCAGCCTTGGTAGGCTCTGACCAGTAGGGGAGATTAAGGATGAAGATTCCAACTCCAGGGGCTGAATTCCCCACATTATGAACTTCTCAGACTGGTTTCGTCTGAGTGAGGACCAGGATTCTGAAATTCTTCTTCCCCACTGTTTCCCAAAGGTTAGTTGTTGGCACACCACCCTCGCAGCTTTTGTCCGATATACTATTAATCACTTGGTCAAACTCCTGAAATCGACTATTTCCTATTGAAATGTACCTTTCAAAGAAACCTTATATTCCATCCTATGTGGAAACCTATAATCATTTTTCATAAGAGAAAAGAAACCATTAATATATTAATAAAAAGGTGGCATTCGAGCCAAGTGTGGTGGCGCTTGCCTTTAATCCCAGCACTCGGGAGGCAGAGGTAGGAGAATTGCCATGAGTTCAAGGCCAGCCTGAGACTACATAGTAAATTCCGGGTCAGCCTGGGCTAGAATAAGACCCTACATCAAAAAAACAAAATTAAAAAAAGTTAAACAAGTAGCATTCTCACTACCTCGTTATGTTGAGCTCTGAATCCAGGGTTCCTCTGGCCTTGATCATAAAGCCCGTGTCCAGAGGTAGAGAATACTAAAGCCATCCCTGTTCTCCTCCGAGTCTTTTCTAAGAATATTATTTGACAAATGATAGGGAAATTGAAGAAGAAAAAATATTCTCACTTTCTGAATTTTATTTCATATCCTGTTTCCAAAGTCACATCTGGTCGGATGGTGGTATGCTGCCTGCCCTTTGGGAAATACACTTCTAACCCTCAAGATAACAAATTTACCTTTCTGTGGTCTGTTCACCCATCCCCTCTGTTGACTAAGCTTACATTAACCCACCTAGAAACCCAGTCACATCCCCATGTTATGTGTAAGTTAGGACAACATTCAATCAGCTTTGGAGATCCACTCTTCGATTTACAAGCAGACACCAGTGTGAAAACATCTGTCTGAAACCATCAGTTAAAAGGATCTCTGGTCTGGGAAGATTGCTCCGTGGTAAGAGGACTCCCTGCTTAAACATGAGGGCCTCTCGGGCCAGAGACCACCAAGTTCAACTCCTGTAAAAAGAAGCCCTGTAAAAAGTTGGGTATGAGCCATGGTGGGGGAGAATATCCAGACGTCGCGCCCCTCAGCAACAATGCACAAAGGGGGAAGAAAAAAAACTGGCTCCCTCTCATGCAGTTCATAAACCCCTACCCTATGGACAGATCCAGTATGTGCACCGAGGAGGGGCCCCAGTGGGTAGGAGACAAAGAGGAGGAAAATGGGGACACCTTCACAAGATTTGATCATACAACGTATATACTTATTCATAATAAAGATATTACTTTTTTTAAGTTGGGCATGGCCACACACACGTGTCAGCCCAGGCCATGGGAGGCAGAGACTGGATAATTGCAAGGGCTCACTGAGGGACAGCAGCTTTGGGTTAAAAGAGAAACTCTGTCTCCAGGAAAAGACTACACAAGGAGCTGTAATAAAGGAGACTCCCTACCACTCCATTCTCCTCTGGCTTCTGCACACTCGAGAATGGGGTGTGCATACCTGAACACACACCTCACACAAACACCACACACACACATACTCTACACACAAAAATAAAATAAGAATCTCTGAATTACTCCCCATGCTTGGATTTTTAACTATCAATCAATCTCCTCCAAGTTGAGTGAACTTGGCCAAAAATTAAAAAAAATCTCCAGCAGACATCATAGCCCAAGGATTGTATATGCAAATAAAACTTCCATGTACATTCAAATAGCTGAATATGAATTTGCATAGACAAATATTATGAAAGTGCCTTCAATTTCCACACAGACTTATTTTGTTCTGTGAAGACAGAGGGTGAGTGATAGATCTTCTGATTGAGGGAGGTGGTGATACACATCTCTAATCCCAGCACTCAGGAGGCAGAGGCAGGAGGATCGCCATGAGTTCAAGGCCACCCTGAGACTACACCTTGAATTCCAGGTCAGCCTGGGCTAGAGTGAGACCTTACCTCAAAAAAACAAAACAAGCAAACAGTGTCATGGGATTGGCTCAGTGAGTGCCTGAGTTAGGATGCCCGACACCCATAAAGCTGATGCTTAGGGGTTCCCAAGTACAGCCTTGGCAAGATGGAGGCGGAGATAGAAGACTCGAAGGCCAGGTAGCCTGGTGAGCAGTGGACAATGAGAGATTGCCTCAAAGGATGCGGTTTAGAAGGGCCGACACCCCAAATTGTCCCCGGCCCTACACATGGGCATCATGGCACTTGCATACCCACACTCACACACATGAACACATAGACACACCAGCAACACGCCAGAAAAAATAACGCAGTGGAGGCATCTGGGAATGGTGGTATGGGTCCTATAATCCCATCGCCTTGGAAGAGAGAGGGCCATAAATTCAAGCTCAACCTGGTTTACATAGAGAGCTTCAGATAAGGCAAACACCCCATATACATACATGCAAATAAATTAATAATAATAATGGTTGGCAATTGTAGTTAACGTCTGGGTTTATTTTGCCTTCTGGTTTCCTCTTATAAAGATATTTTCTTAGTTAAAAAAAAATGAAGAAAGGGTTATTCCATTTCTGGAAACCCCCTCTTGCCATGGGTTGGATAAGGTCTCTGCATTCCTTCCGTCTCTTACCTTCTGGATTTCCTCATTCCTGGGAAACCCACTCCTGCCTCTTGGACTGTCTTTCCTGCTTCTCTAGAGTTCTATCTATAATCCAATAAAACCTGTAAACTTTTTTAAAAAATGAAGAAAGTTGGAATTAACCACTGCAAGAGCTATTGTTATACATAGGAACATTCCCTGAATCTGAATGTCTGTTTATTGGCTTAGTAATCCCTACAATCAAGCTCTCACGTGTCCCCCAGTGTTCAGCACATGAAGCCAGGTTTCACTTCTCTCCCCGCAAGCTTTACCAGTGTCCACCTTCTCTGAAAAGCAACTGAGGTTTTTATTAGCGACCGGTCCACGTGACTCATAATCTCTGCCTCACAGTCATCGTTTTGGTCTCTGGTGGTGATACTTAATGAAACCTCACTAATACCTCCTGTCCCACGCCCAAAGTAAAAACAAGGGGACAACTTCATAAGAGGGTTAAGAGGTCCTTTGACGTGAAGTCTCCAAGCACCTTAGAATTTCTTGGGTGGGGTCACCCAACAGCATCTAAAGTAAATCATTAACATAAATTTCAGATAAACAAGAAATAACTTTATACCGTAATAAAATCCATTACTTTGTACAGTAGCTTTAAATATTAATTAAGATGTGTTTGATAAATATTAGCACCCCCCACACAATCTTTGGGACATACCTACACTACACGTGAAATTCAGATTTAGTGGATAATCTCTTTTCATTTTGCTAAGGCTGATGGCCCTCTTGAGCTTCCTCTGAAAACATGGCTAGACTTTCTGCTGTCTGTTAAAGAATTCAAACAAAGGATATTAAATTAGCTGGCAGAACCCCATCGTGGGACTTCTTTGGAGAGTGAGAAGAGGGGTGGGCAGGGAATGAAAAGCGGTTCTCTGCTGGGGACTAGCCAGGAAGGAAGGGGTGGGTGGATGGAATGAGGCCATGGCAGGATTCAGTAGTGTTTTCAGTGTTCTCTCTCTCTCTCTCTCTCTCTCTCTCTCTCTCTCTCTCTCTCTCTCTCCCCCTCTCTCTCTCTCTCTCTCTCCTCTCTCTCTTTCCTTGCCTCCCTTTCTGTCTTTCTCTGTGTTAAATTAGTTTAGTTAGTTATTAGTTGGTTAGTGGGCCTAATGGAAACCAGAAATAGTAAGTGATCAACCCCCACCCCTTTATCCTCAATGCCTAGAAGTCCAGCAAGGACAATACCACTCAGCAACCACACAAATGCATTAGAGGGATTATTCCGTTCCTGTAAACATAAACAGGCTCTGTAAGACTTCCCACGGGTGTCTGGGTTTCTCCCAGTGCAAAGAGGAGGAAAGGACTGGCCATTTCTAAGGTACAGACCTGCCTCTCCATCCCAATGTCCCCACCAAAGGCCTTTGAGGTATTTACAACCCCAACCACCTTTCTCCCAGAGGCATTTAACCCACCAACTATACTGTGAATCTGTTTATGCCCTACAGTGCTTGAGAGGATCAAGTCCCCAAGGACAGGGGCGCTCAGCCCAGTTCTCCCCACCTCAGAGGTGAGGGTGCCTCTGTGGAGAATGGTGCAGGCCTTCCCATCCACAGCTCCCTGGGAACTGTAACACATACTCACTTCTAATGCCTGGACTTGGAGACCGGGCACCTAGGTCCTGCTTTACCTATGATTCTAAACTTCCCTGTCTGTGAAATGGGTATAAGCCTGGCCCTTCCTCCTAGGACTGCCCAGACACGAGATGTTCACAACAGTGCCTTGTATTATTAATTCAAAGTTTAAGGTCAGGTATTATATCTTGAAGAGGCAGTGGTGACCCTAGGGGACTTACAAAAGGAGCGTGAGGAAGTTGCGTGGTGAAATGCCAACATGTCATGCATCAGGTACTGGAGTTGTTCTAGAAAATTCTAGAATTTCAGAACTTGGGGGGTTTTTGTAGCCCCCATATGAGCGGATGATGAGCGTGGAAAGTGGAAAAGCCAGGCTTCAATCAATAGCATGAGGTTATGAAATGACTGATGTGGCCTCTGCGACATGAAAGGTGACAACCCTAACCCAACAAAGCTCTCTCCAGGCAGAATGGTGCATGCATAGCATGCCGGGATACAGAGACAGGAAGATTCCTGGGGCTTGAGGGCCAGCTTGTTTAACCGCATCAGGTTAAGCAAGAGACCTTGTCTCAAAAAAGGTGGAGAGCCATCGAGGAAGAAAGCCAGCCTCCACGTACACACGTGCACACAGGTGCACCCGTGCACATGCAAAATTAATCCATTCAAAATAAAAATATAAAATAAAAAAATAAGAATACCCACCAAAGATGACTCAGTGGGTGGGAGCACTGCTCTGTAATCATGAGGGCCTGAGAGGAGCAGAACTGAATCCCCAGCACTCACGTGAAAAACTAAGTGTAATGACATACGTCTGTAACCCCAATCCTGAAGGAAGCGGAGACAGGAGAATGCCTGGGGCTCACTGGTCAGCCAGTCTGACTGGAGACAGCATGACTGAGACTCCATGTGCTCACTGCTGGCGGGACATATGTGCATCTGCACATACGCATGCATATATATACATATATATTAATAATGATAAATATAAATCAATAAGTGCCCCCTCGGGGATTCTCCCAAGTGCACAGGGAAATAGATGCCTGACCACGCAGTGCTCTGTCTGCATCCCTCGAGGTCCTGGAATGCTTTTTCACAGATCCTCTTGACAAAGGGCCTTAGAACACTGTTCCCTACACACGGGACCCCTCGACCCTTCAGCCACTCTCAAAATGAAAGCGCCCTGCCTTTCTCAGGAGGTGACTGTCATGCATGGATTGGATTCTCTGATTCAGGTGTTTGGTTTTGGTTTTGGTTTTGCCCTCAACCATTAAATCCTTCCCTGTCTTATTAGAATGTATCCCAGCTGAAATTTGATATTTATTTATTCATCCATTATTTATTTATTTATTTATTATTAGGTGTCATTCGTGAACACCCCCGCACTTAGATCACAACTTACGGAAGGCACTCAGTTCAACTTTATAAATAAACAAGGAAAAGAAAGCAAGCAACTTACTTCACCGGGAGAGGAAGGCACTTCCCCTCTAACTGGTGCCCTTTAATCTAATTACTTCTCAGAGATAAAATAGTATCAAGCGCCCAAGGCCATTAGAAACGTTCCTCACACTACACCTGATGAGCTTGGCCTTTTCAACATCTCTGTAGATCATGCAGAGATTCTTTGAAATTCTGGCATTCTGCAGATTTGCACACTTTCGAATGGAACTGGGTTTACCCCAGTGCCAGCATTCTCTCTCAGTTGGTCCTGTATCGTGATGTGATCCTAGAATCTGTTCATCAATGTGGACGTGTCTATCATAAGAGTATAAAATTCACGGCATTTCCCAGCAGCTTTCAGAGGCCATGTCCATGTGTAAGAGCCTCACAGGGGACAGGCGTGAGGACATTGGGATTCTCCCTGAGGAGTGTTGGGCAGATCGTGCACCTCCATTTCCTTCTCTGAAAATGCCAACATAGAACCAGATGAGTTGGACTTTGGCCGAATACCAGTATGGTGGTACCTGCTTATAACCCCGCCTTATGGAGACTAAGGCAGGGAGATTGTCAATTGTAAACCAACTGGCACTTCATACACGACCTTATCTCAAAAATAAAACCCAAGAACAAGTCTTTCTAGCACCAAAAAATACTATGACATTTCCTGAATTTGTCAACACCCCATTTTCATTGACCAACTTTTTTTATTTTCATTTGATTTTATTGGGGGGTGGGTTGTGTGTGTGGTGTGCATGCATGTGTGTGTGTGTTTTTGGGTGCATGTGTGTACAGGTGGAATTCAGAGGCCACAGAACAGAGAGATGGTCTCTCATTGGCCTGGAGTTCACCGATTAAACTAGACTAGCTGGCCAGAGAGAACCAGGGATTCACCTGTCTCCACCCCCACAATGCTGTGATTACAGCTTGTCACTACAACCAGTATTTTCTTGTGGGGACCAGAAATCCAACTCTTTCTACAGCTGAGCTATCTCCCCAACACCTAGTCAGAGAATTTAAAGCAATTTAGTCACAAGTTCTGAGAGTAAAAATTCCTAAAATGAAGGTACTTCAGATGGCAAAGCCGGTCAGATGAAACTGTTTATTGCTAATATTCACTTGTGTCCAGATGAACTATGACTACATTTCTCTATGTGATGCCTCGGTGAGAACAGAGAATAGAAATTAACAGGAATTCCCTGAAGGAATCAGATGTTTTGGAATTACACAGCCAGTAGGGAGAAGGAAGGAAGGAACAGGGGTAAGATGAGTCACTTGTGACAAGGTTTTAACTGGGAGGTGGAGACTGTACCTAACAGGGAAGGAATGGGGTCTGGGAACATTCTTCCAATCCCAGACTCCTTCCCCACACTCCAGCCCAGCAGCCTAGGTCAGTGGTCTCCATGGAGCAGTGTGGGAGAAAACGTCAGAACTCCTATGGAACTGCGTTTATCTCCACCCTTCCTTAACTTCTCCTTTGTTAGTGAAAGGACGCATGTGTACAAACCATGCGTAAACAAACATGCATGCATTGGGGGTGCTGATTCGAAGCATCTTTACTGAGGGGAGCATGAGCAATGCTATTTGGAGACCAAGGGCCTCATTCTAACAACAAAATGCCTCTTCCCATCACCTTGACTCCTCATGATTAACTTACATAAATATGATTAATATGCATCTGTTTACTTTGTGTGGGTTTTTTTTTCCAAAATCAAAATATCTTGACCTTTTTCTGAAGATTTGAACACTAATCTACATGCTCAGTAGAAATTTGGGGAAAACCTAAAATTATAAAGAAGAAAATTAACAACATGTATGACCTCAGTCCATGCTTTAAAAAAAACTAAACAATGTAACTCATTATGGACAATAAAAAGATACTTTAAAATAAAAAAAAACTCTCACTTTTGAAATTGTGAAATCATTTTGAATATTTTCAATTTTTACTCTCTAGGGTGCTGAAAAGTCACCCACTACTTCAACCAACCTCAAGACAGACAAGGCCAACGTCACACCGCAGGAGACCCAAGGAGTAGCCAAGAGTCCCAAAGGCTGCAGCCCACCAGGTCACGTGCCACCTA